>CM056741.1:199241892-199426321 GCA_029851415.1 Eretmocerus hayati | reverse complement strand
AAAATCAGTTTCTTGCGGCCCAGAAAAAACCTGACGTGCAGGAGCAGAACTGAGCACGGATTCGGTTTCCACGTCGAAAAATATATCTGAGAAAATTATATTCTTTCAAGGTGAACATTCCACACCCAAAATTTTGTTGTCCAGTTTCATTGATCACGAAGAGTGAGAATCGTGACGTGCTTTCAAACAAACGCCGACAAATGTCTCGAAAAAATCAAGATTTCTGCCAGTAAGTGTACTGCTCCAAATCATATCTTGCCTGACGTTTAGGGCATGGAATTTCTGCGGCGAATTAGCCTCGATTTTTCTCAGAATCCTTAGTAATACTTAATGATAGATTGTACACCAAATTTCATAAATTCGATGTCAATACTTCGGCAAACCTCGTCCTGATGTATGTACCAAAATTTGTAGCAAAATTACCAAAACAAGTCCACATGTGTAATCGCACGAGTGCATTGATATAGCACATCACAGCTCAGAGCAATGCGTAAAGTGATCATGAATGGAGATAAATCACATTCTGATTGATCCATATTCACAAATCACGATCATGAAAGAATTTATCTCTCGAAGCACTGATCAAGCCTATGTCGATGTCATTCATTGAGCAAATTCAGTTGAGAGTCTTGGATTGGGGTAAATAAACGAAGGATGGCTCCGCTCGAAATTGTCTCTTAATACGAATTTGGGCCTCGAGCTTTGCTCCACATAACTTTTTTTTTTTTTAACAAACACCAGGAAGATTAAGAGTGATGATATGAGCCATTTCGTTTATTGGATTGGTTGCTTGATTGTATGTCATTGAACCCGCGTGCGTGTATACGCGTGAATTTTTTTCCACATCTACCGCTATTCCATCCTATAGGCCTCTCTTTCTGTCTACGAATACTCGCACGCTGTATGACACCAGTGTCATTAATTATTTCTCCATTACTTTGATCTACGCGATTTAGCCCAAGCCGTTACGCAAGTGACTACACAGCGAGGTCTTCTCCGGACTATAACATTAATTTCACTCTCCATCACATATGCTATTAGAGTATTCAAAAACAAGCATCTTGACCATCATGAGCATTCCAAATATCGCCTCTTCTGATGATATCCACGGTGCGTCACCTGGTCGTAAATACAGGTGAATAGGCATTTCGTGTGGCCGTTTCGTGATGAGGCTGAAGCGGATTAACCACGAAATGCTCGATAAAATATGACAGTGATACGTTCACATCATAAGAGCTGTGAAAAATGAATATTTTTTATCGAGCCAAATTCGACACTTGATAAACGAGTAGAAATTTCATAATCCTCTCGCAGATCATCCCTTCCTCTCTTTTTGCAATTTCTACCTCTGTTAGATGCCTTCTATGTATAAGAGGTTCGCGCGAAGTGTGTTATTGGCCAAAGGTGTGGCTTGTAAAAATGAGTTTGCACGATTCGGGCTATTTTTACGGCTTGATCGATCGATCGCGTGAGATTTGAGGGCACGAGCATCACAAAGTTGGTTTGTGCGTCAGAACACAAAGTCGAGCAATCGGTCAAGCTCTTATGGGGGAACGAGCCATGCCTACTTACTCTGACAAAACTGCACTTATCGCATCCCGCGAGTGGAGACTGCAGCAAATAGCCGTGTCGTCCCAAATCGCAAATAATTCATTGCCCCCTACCCCCCGAACTCTCGGGCAAACAAACTCATAAATTTGAATAAATCGCGGTGCCTGCGCGAGGAGCTTTTGCTCGTACAACTATATATGCTGTAGAGAACGCGCAGTTGTGGCCCCAAAAGCTCATACATTTATAGGTTGGCCGTAATAGAGGCTCAATAACTGAGCTTCTTCTTCTTCTACATGCTCGGTATTCAATTTGACGTTATGTGGACGCTCGATTGATGGATACCGCAGTCGTAAAATGGCATTAGCGCGCAAGCACGAGGCAATATCGCGACCGTAGTAAAAGCTCGAGCTAAAGTAGGACTATGTATGTGAGTGAGGGTTGGATGTACAGCTTGGGCAAGCCAAAGCCCCACTGGTATACGTAGATTGAAGCTGGCCATATCACGTGTAATCCTCAGGATAATACGGCTGTCGCGATACGTCGACACAACGCTCCGCGACAAACTCACTTTCGCTCAACTTAATTCATTGTCCGTCTGACCTTCCACAATGTGTACGAGAATGACACGAATGGCTCTGAGGGGAAATGGTCAAATCCTTTCTGGAGTTTCCGAATAAAAAGAGCCAGGCTGTTCTGTTTGACGATGGGAATGGCTTTAAAACATACAAAATTTCAAAATAAATTCATTCCAGAACCGTTCGCACCGAGATGCGGATCACAGGGATGGACAACCGTTGACAGTGGACCCCTTTCATGTTTGAAATGTTCAGAACCATAATAAGAGCGATTTACGATAACCCTGATGGAATATGCAATTCTCATGACTTAATGATGGTACATCTTAATACAGAGTGTAAAAACCTTCCGGGTCCTAGTGATGGAATCCCGGCCCGAACTTCAAGCGAGGGTCGAAATCACGACAAGGATGTAAAACATCTTCGACTCACTAGGAGGGAACTATTTTTTTACAAACAAACTCTGAGTAAAAGTCGACAAGCTGGGCGCAAATTACACGCACATTGTATCAAAAATGACATTTTGAATCTCATTGTTCAGCAGAATTGATTTTTCAGCTTGGATAAAATGGATACCAGAGATTTTTTCGTCCACAGAAATCCATCGTATTCTTTACGATATTTGATTTTCTGTCTCAAACTTCCGACAACGATTATTAGAGTTGTAGAACTTGGACTTAGTCGATTTCAAGTGCAAAGCCAGAAAGTAGTCGTGAAACGTGATTGTGTACCCAATTTGCTCCTATCTTCCTGTCCCGAATTTCCTTTCGCCTCTTCAAAGGCTCTTCCGTATCTAGTTCTGAAATCATTTAAAAAAGTGTAAGGTAATACCGAAATTTTACGAAATTCGTATAAAATACCTGGATGTTTCCGTCGTTAGTGCTGCAGGCCTACTCATGGAAGAAAAGAATTTGACACGCCCTCTTGGAAAACTACGGTATCTCGCCTTCGATTTGTTAGAACTCGATGGTTTTAAAAGTCTCGAGATAAACTGCAAAATGAGCTAAGATACAATAATTGAAAAATTTTGGAGCAAGCCAAAGTTATTTACAATAAATAGTGGTGAAGGGGATGCAAGTTAGGTACTTTCACTTGATTATATAATGAGATCCGTTTTGTAGAGGAAGTTTCTACTCAATTTTGAGAGAAATCGAGTGTCATTTCATCCCGATCAAGGAGCTTTTAGCTGTGAAGGAAATAGCTTTTGACTGGACTCTGGGAATCACCTTGTTTCGGTGATGAAAAAAGGTTCCGCATAAGATTTAGTCAAATGCATCTCATTTTCTGAGAAACATGCCATAAATGGAGACTTGGCGAGGAACTCCTTCAGCAGGGTATCTGGTGCTCTCATTTTTCCATCGGGTACCTTCGGACCGATACATGAGCCAAAAATGACTTGCATCACTACGAGCATTACTGCATACTGGTCATTTGGCAACTTCTGGCATGGTTTTCCCAACATAAGCCGGAGCTGCTTGAATTTTTGTCAACAGCCAAAACTACCGATATTTAAGGGGGTGCGGAAGCTCTACCTTTACCGACCTTGGATTTCATCACAAAAAAATTCATTACTCCAGTATTACGCAATATCTCGGAAAAAGGGCTATATTAGGCTCTTCCTTGGAATCGCAGCTATCTCTTCGTAAATTTTCAGGGTGATTCATCATGATTTGGAGGAGAAAAGAGATTTTTCAGTTACCAAAATAGAGGTTGTTTTACTGAGAAAGGTCTTTTCTCCTCTGAATGATAACGAATCACCTTGAAAATCCACGACGAGGTAGCTACGATTACAAGGAAGAGCCTAATAGAGCCCTTTTGCCCCAACTCATCCTAAAAAAATTATAAAAAATCAAGGACTATCACGAGCCTGTGAACACTCATAATGTCAACAGACGCGTGTGAGCTGGGCGTTTAGTTGCGGGTCCGCCGCGTCATCTGACACCGTGTAGATGTTTCACGGCTTCCCGGTGCTCTCGCGGGTGATCGGATGGTTTTCATTTAGTGAAAGCTATAAATACTTCAGTGTCGGTGGTGATATTTGGTGCAACTGCGAGATTAGGCCAACCCTAGCTACAACGCGGCATCGGCGTTTCCCATCTCCTCAGCAACACCCGGTCGGCGGCGACTGCTCGCATGAACGCCGGACGCCTGTTTTTTGGACGTGAGTATCGAAATAAATCACACATTTTCCCAGTAAATAGTGCACGTCGGTGGTGCTCAAAGTCATTATAAATCGATTGTGCTCAAAACTGTCTAGCTATGTCGTGTACTTCACTCATGCGCAAGGTTATAAGTCAGCTACTTTAGCCATGTCTCTTTTGATTTTGAATTTTTTCTCCTGGATTAGGCCTAACTTAGACGTTTTTGTATTTAAAAGATTGTAAAAATTATGATCCTACTAGTAGAATAGGTTTGAGTTGTCAATAAATACATTCTCTTGATTTTTTGTTATTACTAGGACCTCGTAATTTGAAATAAAATTCTACGTTATGGCTCAA
Organism: Eretmocerus hayati; assembly: GCA_029851415.1. Classification (NCBI taxonomy): domain Eukaryota; kingdom Metazoa; phylum Arthropoda; class Insecta; order Hymenoptera; family Aphelinidae; genus Eretmocerus; species Eretmocerus hayati. The sequence continues at coordinate 199,421,697 of CM056741.1, read as the reverse complement.
AACTCCTCCAGAGCTTCTGGGGAACCATCTGTACTTTTTTGTCATATCAATGGAGGCTCTTAGCAATGTATTGAGCAGTCCTCTGCCATCCTTGGAAGATTTGAAGGTCCATACGGCATGGTTGTTTGATTGTGCAGTTGATGACATTCTGTATGTAGACTCGGTATGGTGAGTTAGCCCATAAATTTATACTCTAAAATGCCTACAAGTGGTGAGAATTTTCTGAATTTTATAGTGAATGAAGCTTCATGGTTTTATGTTATTCCTGAAAGAAAATTCCAAAACTTGGTGATCAGGTTATATGTTTACATATCAGGTTATATTATGTACTTCACAAGTTGCAAAACTGAATTCTTCAGGCTTTTGTGAATCATATTGAGCCTGAATCATGCCTTTGCTTTATTGCGTACAAAAATTTGTTATGAAAACCTCAAGCAAATTTCTGCTTCCAGGTGCAAGCAGAACCCAAACACTCGAGTCAACTCTTGGCCTCTCATGGGTTCTTCCATAGAATCAGTCAATCTATTTCTCTCCTTTTTCCCTAATACTAACTGTAACGAGGGATGATACACTTTGTAAGTATTCAGATTGTGTAAGCACCACATCTTTAATCTACATTTTTGAGGTCTTTGAGAGAGAGAGAATCATATCTAAAAATATACTTGTTGCAGCTCCTAGCAATCAATCAGTCCCAAAATGATGCAGGATATACTTCTGTAAAATGATGTGGACTGAATCCTATCCCTGAATATTAGCTATTTCAGACTTTTAGATATTAATCTGTTGATGATGGCACGCTCCATCGATGGGATGCAACCTCATCTGATATTTGAAGCTCAACTGCTTTTTCCATACCAGCGCATTCTAGATAATGGCATTTTCCAGGTGTCAAATCATTTCTAAACTTGTGAATTAGACAGAAGTTGTAACTCTCATAATATTTTCCTATTAGAGGAAAGTATGAATTACTGAAGGATAAATGATTTGATCTTCCTAGATTAATTTTGGTGAAATTTTTCAGATCAAGTATGGGTTTTGATGCAGTTCATAACTAAGTTGTGCAGTAATAAAGATTGATTGGTTTTGAGCTCTCTAATTGGATGGCACAAATGTTTGCCTTCCCTCCGCTCACAGTCGAATGTCCTGGTTTAGCCATCTGTTTGTTTATATCATTGCATAACAAATGCACCCACTGTTTGGGTGCATAAAAAATGCAAGATATTCAACTAAAATACCTAGTTGAGCAGGAATGAAGATTGATTGGTACTGAGGTCTCCATTGGATACCAAATGTTTGCCTTTCCTCCGCTCACAGTCGAATAACCTGGTACATCCATCTGTTTGTTTATATCACTGCATAACAAATGCACCCACTCCTTGGGTGCACAAGAAATGCAAGATATTCAACTAAAATACCTAGTTGAGCAGGAATGAAAATTGATTGGTGCTGAGGTCTCCATTGGATACCAGATGTTTGCCTTTCCTCCGTTCACAGTCGAATAACTTGGTGCAGCCATCTGTTTGTTTATATCACTGCAGAGCAAATGTACCCACTCCTTGGGTGCATAGAAAATGCAAGATATTCAACTAAAATACCAAGTTCAGCAGGAATAAAGATTGGCCAAAAATGTTTGCCTTTCCTCCGCTCACAGTCGAATAACCTGGTACAGCTATCTGTTTGTTCATATCACTGCATAGCAAATGCACCCACTCTTTGGGTGCATAAAAAATGCAAGATCTCCAACTAGAATACCAGGTTGAGCAGGAATGAAAATTGATGGGTTTTGGGGTTTCTATTGGATACCAGAAATGTTTGCCTTTCCCCCGCTCAAAGTTGAAATGTCCTGGTTCAGCCATCTGTTGTGTTCATATTACTATAATACTACTGCATAGCAAATGCACCCAATTTTTGGGTGCATAAAAAGTGCAATGTATTGAAATAAGTTACACATCTAGGCATGCCAAGTCACACATATACAGTGTATTTGTGAGAAACATGTCTAAACACAGCATCCAAAGGGAAGTTTTGGAAAGTATGCTTCAAAGGAATTTATATCTCCAATAATGCATGCAAAATGCATGTGATTGCATATAAATGCTGAGGAGTATATAGGAGTAATTCATACTAAGAATTTTCTCATTCCTCTGCATGACTCTCTGTCAGAGACCCTCTAATCTCTGTCTCTGTACTCAGAAACACACACTTCCTGTGTGTACCAACACCAGAAAAGTTCATTCGAAGACAGTGACCAGCAGTGACAGTGATGAATATTGAACCATAGAGATATAAGACCAAATCTCTATGGAACAAACTCATGTCTGCTCATGGCAGGCTATCGAGTGCTTGAGATAGATGTCTACGAATAGACACCATAAAGTCACGTATCAGTCACTAGACCCAGCTCACATGCAGTCCCCTAGGTCGGTAAAAGTAGAGCTTCCGAACCCCCTTAAAGTTACTGTCATCTGGACTATATTTTAGCCAATTGATTCACTGCGAGATATTACTCTCATAACATCTACAAATCGCGAAAACCTCCAACCATACAATTGGAATTTTTCATCATAGATACCCTAGGTAGGCGCTTTAACATGGCCTCTTCCGGTTTGAATTATAGAAATTGAGACGGTCTCACTCATACCACGTATTCTATACAAACGGACAACATTTTTTACCCGGTTTGGACGTATCTATGTGGATTCAAAGTTGGATTGAAGATTGAAATCGGCTCAACTGAAGCTCGGGCAAAAGTAGATAATCGTATTAGCTTTGGAGATTGAGGTAGAGGGTTGTCGCAACATGACACAAGAAACACTGTACACACTAGAAAGGACGCACGACTATAATATAATATGAGTCTGGCACGCAAAGATGGAGAGATAAGGATTGCCACGAGCCACGGTGCAGGCGGTGGTGGGCATCAATAATTGCAAGCCGAGCAATCCGTATAGGGCACACCTGAGCGAAGCAGCAAAAGCTTTCTCGTACATACCTTGCAAACGCTCGATCACTCGCAGCTTGGCAGCCCCACGACATCGTGTCACCCCGCAGTGTCGCTCACTTTGCTCACTACATACAATTTACTTTCCATATTACCGTACTCGCTCGCTCATTCGCTCATCCTTTTAGCCCCCTGCCATCTTGTACTGTATAGCTCGTGTGTGTGTGCATAACGACGCCATACTGCGTTGGCGAAAATTCACCGATCATACATCTCTGTACATCCCATATTATTCCCATGCGCGAGAAATGAGTGGTTGGGTGGGTGCTCTGAACCTGGTGCAATATGAGGTACACAGGAGGCGTTTCATCTTCTCAGAAAGGTAATATTTTCCCGAGCGACATACATTTGCTTTCATTGATGAGAGTACGAGTCTTGTTCACTTATTTTACATAGAAAAATTTGCTGAAAATTCACATTGTCATAGCTCATTTAGCAGAAGTATAACTTGAGAATACTGCATACCACCCTCATTGGATGGTACTGCATCCTCATTGGATTTTTTATTTTGACAAAGAGGATTACTGGTGCAAAATTTCCAAGCCGAGCTAATACACCCTGAGTGAATGCATCAACCCCTTTCCGTTGTGAGTACAAGATGGAGAGGTCCTTCCTCAAAAAGATCTCCAGAAGTACTCAAATGGAAAATTTCACCACTGATGAATTTTGGGAGTGAAAGCAGAGGACAATGCGTGAAAGATGATTCAAAACCAAAGTTATCATACAAAGCCTTTTGTTCACAACATCCTCATCATCCTTGATTTCTAATCATCCGTCGGAAATCGTTCATCAAACAATGGTTACACTCCGAAACATGTTACCTGGATCATGTACAATAGTTCTTGCGATTCATAAATCTACTTTCTTCTTCTGGAGCCTCAAGACTTCATCGAACGTCGGACGGGGCTAGGAGCGTCGGATTATCCGTCAAAAATGCCAAACGAGTCGGCGCACGTACTATTTTTTGTAACGGGTCTGCTAATAACGTCTCAAGTCGAGCTCGATAAGACGAATGAGTTAGTCTTTGTGCCGCTGAAGAGAATGTGTCATACTTTTCGTGTCGCGAACACAAAATTTTTAGTCTTCGTACCCTGGTAGAAATTCATCCTAATGTAACACATTATTAGCCATAAAATGGCCATTTTCAGCCAAAATTGGCCAAAAATAGCCATTTTATGTCTATTAATGTGTTACATCGAAGTAAATTTCTACCAGGGTACCGTTGAAAAGAATGTATTTGGAGGGGTTAGTTCTCGTGCCGTTAAGGGGTGAGTATTGACCTCCCTGCCACGACCCACGAAAACCAAGACCATCAATAGAAACGAATAGATATTTTGTTCTTTCACGTGAGTCACTTCTTTAGAGGTTCCGATTAGGTGCTAGGCACGTAGAATCTAACAAAACATTCAAGAACGTCACTCATTACCACGTTCATCTAGAGCATCACAACGAGATTTTTCACAGTTTTGGTTATTTATGAACAATTAGGGAAGCAAAAGAATATAGCCTACGACCCGAGGAGTGGAAGCAATCTACTCCCTAACAATACAGACTCAGAATCTTGATCATGATTCCTTAAGACATGACCGGTTGCGACTTAACTTTGATACAGCTCTATCTGACGTGTTGTGTCGTAAAATATTGCTCCCAAACAGGGTTTGTATAAGGAATCAATTTTGAATTTCGTTGAATTTCGTTGAATACTATCCCCTGCTCGGGTCGAGTGGCTATGATGATCATGATCTTGATGATTATTGAAAAAAGGAAGGTTGAGATAGATTACCAGCATAGATTCAGAAAAAAAAACCTCAAAAGAACGAAATTCAACGAAATTCAAAATCCATTTCGTTACAAACCCTGCTCCCGAACAAATGCATATATTCCAAAATTCAAAGTATTCCACAGTCCGAGAAACGGAAAAAGTCATTTTCGAGTCTTAGAAAATCGCGAGTTCCCGGACACTCGGGATGAAAATTTTGATGAAATTAGAGACAACTTCAAAACTATAAAGAACGAACGCAATACCGAATACCCGGATGCTCAAACTGCAATCTCATTGGAAAAGCGATCATCCTCGAAACCCGGAAAGACAAACGAATCAGCAGATAGATGGATAGGCGGACCGAAAATTCTGCTTGGGAGAAAGGCGGATGAACCCGCAAAAATACCCGGATGTCGAGACCGAAAGTTCTGTCGGGAAAAGTAGCATCTCGAAACGTAGGAAGGTGAACAAGCCCGCTTCAGCCCAAAAATTATCTTTTCCGAAACCTTAGGAGGGGAATGAATCCGCGATTGCCCAGAGACTCGGACCGAAAGTTCTTTCGAGAGAAGAATCATCCCAAAAACGTATAGGAAAGCGAAGAAACTCGCAAACGCCTGGATGCTCCAACCAAATATTATGTCGGGCAAAAGACCATCCCCAAAATGTAAGGAGACGAATAAACCCGCAAGTACTCAGATGTCCGATTCGACCAGATGTTCTGTTGGGGCAAAATTATCTCCAAAACCTAGGAATTCGAATAAAGTCACGGATACCCAGATGTTTGGAGCGGAAATCATTATCCCCAAAGCCTCCGAGTGAAAATAAATCTGCTGATACCCGAATGCGAACCAAAATTATCAGTTCCAAATCTTAGGAAGGCAAATGAGATCTCAAATATCCTCATGACTGGACTAGAAATTGCGATTTCGAAGATTTGCGTAAATTCACGACTTTCTACTGTAACCAGGATGATTGATCTCCTCCCAGTGTTTCAATACTATCTATTACCGTCAACATTTCCAGGTCAAACGTCCCGGTATCCGTGAATTTGATCTCCTTCATGATTGATTTCCCGTCATGGTTTGGGGTCCGAGCATCCGAGCCTTCGCTGATTTGATTGCACTTTTGATTTATTGCTATAACATAGATTTCATTTTCATTAAATATCCCCAGCCTGTAAGACTCTGGGCATTCGCGGATTTGTTGGCCTGCCTAGCTGGGTTCTATTAGGATACATTTCAATTTCGTTATTACTCGAGAATTTGTCGGTATTCATGAATTCGGCTGAGTTTCTGGAAGTCTTAGGATTGATTCCCCTGTAACAAGATTCCAGTTTTGATCGTCCAAGTACTCGCAGGTTGGATTTGGGTCTGAGTAACCGGGTACGATTCCCAGCTCAACAGACTCTGGAAATCCGGTGGGTTCGACCACCTTCTTAGGTTTTGAGATTTTTTTCTTCCCGTCGACATGTTGAGCTGTAGTATTCGACGGTTATCAACGATTGATGGCGTTCCTGTCGTATTTTAGAGCGGAATCATCTTCCATCAAATATTTTGATTGAAGCACTCGCCATGTATTTGAGGGCTTGTTCGCCTCCCAAGGATGTGGGAACATTTTTTCGGAAGAACCAAAGATCCGACGAGAGGATACGCGTAGTAGAGGTTTCATTAGTTCACCATGGTTTTGAAACTGTTTTGAATTTCATTAGGATAATCATCCCGAGCATCCGGATACTCGCGATTTTTTCAGTAGAAATATATGTATTTATTTGGGAAGGATATTCTACGACACCTCATGTAAGATAGAGCTAAATTATAATAATTAAGAAGCCAGGCAAAATTTGTCCGTCCACATACTGCGTATCGGATCGCCTATGCGGAAGGGGTGAAGTGTGATGGGTGGCCGTATGGGTCATGGTTGGGTCATGGGTGGGTGGGTTGGTGGGTGAGTGGTCAGGTGGGTCGGTTGGTGGATGGATGGAGTGGAAATCACTAAAGTTCAAGTGATACGTTTCACTGAATTTCAGTGGAAATTTCACTAAAAATTCAGTGAGAATTTCACTAAAAAATCAGTGAAAATTTCACTAAAAAATCGGTGAAAATTTCACTAAAAAATCAGTAAAAATTCCACTAAAAAATCAGTGAAAATTTCACTGAAATTTCAGTGAAAACTTCACTAAAAAATGAGTGAAAATTTCACTAAAAAAATCAGTGAGAATTTCACTAAAATTTCAGTGAGAATTTCACTAAAATCCCAGTGGAAATTTCACTAATATCTCAGTGAAAATTGCTTGAATTTTAGTGGGAGTTCTACTGAGATTTGAATGAAAATCGTTGAAAATCGTTGAAAATTGTTCAAGTTTCAGTGAAATTTTCACTGAAATTCCCGTGGAAATTTCAAGAGTTTCAGTAGAACTTTTACTGAAATTTCAGTGAAAATCGCTCAAGTTTCCACCGTCTATCAGATTCGAATAGTTGTTTATTCCAGTATAATTGCATCATCGGATGTAAATAACTATTTTGAAATTAGTGTATTGATGGAGTCAAACGAGGCGGGCAATAAGGGTATACATGTTATTCATTGCTGAAGAGAGAAATATCCTTCGTGATTAGTTTTTCATCTAGGTACAAATCATAAGTGGGATAGGATTCATAAGGCGAATCATCGTAGATTTCGCAATATCCTTCCAACAAATTAAATTAATTAAGCAAAATTTCCAGATTCTTACTGGAGATTCAGGAACCTCACTATGCGCAACATTACACCAACTCAATAGTTCTCAATCACAGTTACTAGGTCACATCAAGGAAATTGGTTTTTCCGAATCCACTGAATTATGAAATCTCAACGTTACATTGTTGAACTACAAAAGCATTTCAGGGGCTCATCCCATATCAGAGACCTTTCCAAGCCAGACGAGCGTTAGCGAGGTAGGCAATAACGCTAGTCAGAATTAAGTCTCAACTAGCTACGTCCTAAAGAATCATCATCAAGTTTATAAGCCCATATCAATCAAAAACCTCAGAGACTCATATAATTTCCACGTATTCTCCTCGTAAGAGAAGTTTGCATCTTCCCTTTTTTTTGATTTTTTTTTTTTTTTTTTCGTTATAGAACCTTTCAGCAGTAAAAGCTGTTTTGCATACTCAATGCTCCATGAACGAGCTGTTCTCCAAAAGGAAGTGAATAAAACACGTTGAGCTGGGTCAGATAAAATCACTCTCACGACCAAACGAGCAAGAACGCATTTACTCGTCCATGCTCCTATAATATTTCGATTATCAAAGCCGTACTTATGCGTGAGCTGAGCTGCGTCGAGCTACGGATTATCTTGTCTCTCTGTATGTCGAATAATATACTCAACCATCGAACACAGGCAATCTCGTGCTAAATTAATACAAATCCGAGTGTCGAGTGTGTGTCTACCCCATCAGCCCACCCTCGAACAGACACGTCCACCGTCCACAGTATGTATCGCTCATCCCGCTCTTATGAATTTACCCATCACCATCAGCAATGCGACTCATGAAACGGCGGCGCGGCGGGCGTTCGGGGTGTCTAGTCTAGACGCTTTGAGCGTTTTCATTGTCGCGCTTTCGTTTGGAATGCGTTAGCATACATGCATGAGTTTTGCGAGCTTAACGCATCCAAGCCGCATTTTTCACAGTGACACCACCACCAGCACAGACACATATAAACCTGGTATTGCAAATTTTTTTCCTTTCATTTCCTTCGCTCGCCATACGTATTATTGCGCAAATATATCTCAGTCACTGTTTATTCATAATTTGAAGCGTGAACCTCTATTATTCAAAAGATAGGGCAACAGAGCAGCGAGGGTGAGCATCAGCATGTCACTCGTGTCAAAGGGATATGAGCCGGCGGCGTCGCGTCCGCGATTTTTCTCTTTCTCTCTCTTTCTTCATCCCTCATCGCTGCATGATTTTTTACTCGCTGACCTCTCGACTTTTATACAACGTGTCGAGTCATCCCGGCGCTCCAGATCCGCTTCAAAGCGATGCAATCGTGTCATAGTTTTTTAGATTTATAGGCCAGTATTATGGCTCTCTACCATCTCTTCTCGTTCTCTTTCTATTGTAAAAAATTTGAAATAATGGCAGATGAGTCTTGCATATCCATTCATTTATTCTCTACATTATAGGCACACAGTAGAAAACAATTTTTTTAGCCCTTAGTTTACACAGATGATGACCAAGTAGAGTCCAACATTGAGCTGTGAAAGACGATCCGAGTCACTACTTCGTAAAAGTTATAATGAAAATGCAGAATTATCGGCAAAGCTTGTTCGACCGGCTCGATCTTGCTGGCACTACCTCGTTGTAATTTGTATGATAATCGTCAAGGAGGGTAGCAAGAAAATTAGAAACTGCCCGCATAAAATTAATTAAGAGGAAAGGCACACTGACAGCTACTGGTATCCGCGCGTCAAATGAGCCTCACCCAGGGGGTAAATCATCCCGTTTCTCAGTCCCTTTTTTTCTTCCCAACCTTTTACTCAACAAAACAAAAGAAAACAGTTTAAGGATGCTTTTTTCACAAACCACGAGGGCGTAAGAATCCAATAGGATCCTCAAGGTCGTCCGAATCTTAACCGAGATGTATATATTTGCGGTGAGATGTTGTCAAAAGGGAATATAACCAGAGGCTTGAATGCACCTAAAACTCGGCGCGTCGAAGAGTAATTGAGCTGTGCTATCCATGGTTATATATACTTACTTACTTACTTACTTACTTACTTGCTTACTTGTTGGAGTTTGGCTGCGGTCGGCTATAGCAGTCGAGACGAGAATCAATTAGATCGTCGGCGCTTGGCGTAGAAATGGAGTTAGCGTCTCTGTTGGGACGCACATATATAGATATAGATATAAGCCAAGCGATCTGTCAGAGGGTGTATTTCACGAGATGTGTACCGCGGTACAGCATCTCGCAACGAATCCATCCATCCCCATCGATCAATCTCCTCGCGCCCGCACATCTTCCGCACGTACACTCGGGTAAACTCGGTTGCATCTTGCCCGGGGCTAGTCTCAGCCAATCCGACACAATCTATACTTGCTGTAATACACAGAGCTGTGAGATAGAGAGACTTGGGAAAGCGGATATTCGCCTCTGGCCACCCACAGATTCATCATACTCTCTTTCGCACTATGTGTTTGTTTTCTCGGCTGCTATTCGAGAAACTTATTAACTGCGGTGCGCATCGACTGGATTATTTACAGAAAGAAGGTGGATTCTTGAAATAAGACCAACTTGGCCGGATATCGTGGATCCAAAAATACTTGAGACTGATTGACCAACTCTCTCGTCTCAGGTTGCTTGACTGACATAATTCATCAATTGATCAATTGATCTAGGTAGGAACAAACAATTCGATTCAAGTTCTTCATAATTGCCATAATTTATGCACGAGTCAGTTTCCTTTACCAATGCTCAGAATATTCGAAACGGGAAATGTTCTATCTTTAGCCGTATCTTTTATCATTTCACTGATGGTTTTCTGCTGCAACTGTCTTTTTCATTTATGAAAATCTGCGTACTCATTGTTGGCATCGTCTCTTTTTAGTACATTGCCAATGCCGCTGTTCGACTAACGTTGTCGAATTAAAATGCATAATTTCGAGGCAATTAAGGGATCACCAGCGACATGATACCAAATCACTCCTGAAGATCAATCAATGCACCTGTTGTCTTCAATGAGGTAATTCATGAGATTGAGTTGTGACTTTGGTCACCGGGGTGACTCGATGACGTTCTCATTCTTGCGTTCATTCCTGGGCTCATTATTTCAGGGGGCACTCATTGTGTCAGTAGTTCCAAAAGCGAGGCTTCCAACCGAAGGCCCGTAAGATGCTGTAGAATGAGCTGATCAAGAGCAAAAACAATGTTCCAAAGTCACCTCGGTCCACAACTCACATTGGTATCAACCGAAACTCAAACTCTGATGGCCTTATGAGTTGGAACCCAATAGAATCTTATCCACGAGGCCACTGTGGTTTGCAAAACTGTGCAAGTCATCTTTGATGGCAAGAATAAGAGCCTCCAAGCAGTGGCCTCACAAGGGACAAAGCTACACTTGTCTTGGAGAAAAATGACTCTATAAAGTTTGAAATTCCTGCTGATTTTCCATGGATTTCTGTCACAGTCAGAAAAATTAGCGTATCTACTTGTGAGCCTATATTACATATTCAGCTGCATACAGACAATTTAGAGATACTTTTTATGCGCGCCAGGCCGACTAGTAATTAAAAAGGCCTGCGTAGAACATAAAAAGGAATTTCTACAGTGCATAGAGAGTTCATTCGGGGGTGGGTGGTTCGATTCTATTTCTGCCACGGGGGCATAACTACTCTGAACTCCATACCTTGCCATAATACACTGGTGCCTATCCCGGAAAAGAAATGCGAGAAGAAAGAAAAGAGGATAGAGCAGCCGACGAAAGCGAGCTATCGGTACGGAGGACAGATGAGAAAAAAGTGCATAGAAAGCGTGTCGTCGATCCTGAATACAGGTATATACCATAGACCACGGCTGATGCATACGTGTATAAAAGTCAGGCTGGGGGGGGGGGGGGGTGCTGCATATTCAGCGTCTTTCTGAGAGTCTCTCTTTTGCTCGCAAACGTGGCTCATTAACCCGAGCTCGGAGCTCGTCCTGATGCTGCTGCAACACTCCTTTGTCGCAAGCTCGCGTTCGCGCTCATTGTCGCCGCTTTTATCTCGGCGTCCCGTACTCTCCTCCTGCCAACCTCATCCCCGATATCATGCCGTATATATCTGTGTATAACAGTCCTCCTCCTGAGCTTGCAACTCGTGAGCACACACGACCGTGTCACGCACATCCTCTACTACGACGACGAAGACGACGACGACGACGACCCGACAGACAGACAGGATTAAGCATATGCCCAAGCACGCGAATATGCAAATTTTGAAGGGGGGAAGCTCGGCGAGGTTATGTATCTAGACGGCTCGATCGAGTGGATGCTGATGATGCCGATGCAGAGGACGTGCAGGAAAGTGCGCGACGAAACCCCTCATTTGCACGATCCGATGTCCCCGCTTACGCTCAATTACTTCTTTTCGTGCGGCGAGAGGTATTTGAGTAAAAAAAAAAAAAAAATTTAAGTTAGCAGACGGTCAGCATGATGCACTCGACACGCAAGGATTGCGTGTGAATGGGTCGTGATTCGCACTTGCGACTGTGTGACAAGACGATTTCGTCGATTTCTTGTACGAATTACGAGGTGTGTTTGGGCTTTGATTATAGTGAAAGAAGATCGGGAGATATTCTCTGGTTATGCGGTTGACCGGAAATGTCGTCTCTTGGGCTTGTCGACTCGACAATTTCTTCATCGTGCTGGCCTTGCTTCCTTTGAAATTCTCACGAATATCGATTGGATGATGGTTTTAATCCTCTCCTATAGTAAGGATGTCAAGGAATGCTGTGAAATAATTAATTTCCCAAATATTTTCGATGCGCTGTATAGAAAAAGTGTACTTTGCATACAGTTTGTCATATCTTGTTCACAGTTTATCAGAGGTTACACTTTGATACACCGAGGTACAACCTATTTTTTGCATCGTCGTGGCGGTTACGACCCTCCCGTCATGTGCCTCGGCTGCTCGGAAGACGATTACTGAGGTGCGAAAAATTGCACTTATTTGTCCTGGGCGTGTACGGCTATTTCGGGGGATTATGATTTTTCATCTTGAAAACCCTAAAACCATGTTTGAAAGCGGTAATCTGAGATTCAAATGATGGGAATGTTTCCACACTTTTGTCTCAAAATTTACTATTCTCTCACAAACATGTTTCACAGTTTCAAGAGTAATGGAAACGTGCCTTGTTAACTGACTCTAATACTCTAATAAAAGAATCGAGGGACGTGAATCTATATTTCAGATGAATAATCAATTTCCAAAGTATTACAAAACAAGATACCGTCAAATTGGATAACTCTGGTACAGTGGGTGCAACTTTGGTACACCCCTGAAGAATGATTTTCAAGCTGCGTTCGGCACGGCAAATGATTCTATTCGCTCTGAAACGATGTATTCGCTTATTGAAGCTTCTTCAGAAAAGTTTGACTTAGCACCGATACGCGAGTGGTCTGGTTAGTGTACCTGGCAAGAAGAGTTCGGGAACGAACTACGGGCGAATAACGCTCCATTTCAACCACATTTAGCACCATATTGAAGAAACCAGGGGAAGAAACCATCGTGACATTGGAGTATTTACAGCATTCAGAATTTTAATGAATGAAAAATAGGAAAAAAACTGCAGAATACTGTACCAAAGTTACCCTGCTCTACGTGAGAAGCATTACGGCAAGGTAACTTTAGTTCAATTCTGTATGTCAGCTCTCTTTGACTCATCTTGGATCTACTGACGCTCCATACCCGTGAAAAAATGTTTGGTGCATGATCATGCATGACGGCATACCGCTACTAGTGCACGATCATGCATGACCGCGTACAGAAAATGGTGGTATGTAGTCATGCGTGTATCATGCATGAATTGTGCATGACCATGCACCATACAATGTTGCACTTCATTTGGGATTAGGTACTAATTTCGGTGTATGGAAAAAGCTCACGATTTGGAAATTTGGAGTGTGACAGAGAAAAATCTACCATTTTGCGTTTTCATCGCTATTTGGTTTCAATACTACGAATCACTCAAAAACCCTGATGATAAACATGGCTTCGCCATTTGAAGGCTCAAATGATGTCAAAAAATTGACCGGTATTCCAGAAAGACAATTCATCTCCCTCACGGTGGTCTTGAACCACGGTCAATTTGGTCGACATACCAAGGCCTAAAATTCCTGTGCAATGTGTTTCTGTGTACTTAGATGATCATTTCTTGACTGGGCCGTTACGAAAAAATTGAAAGAAGGGTGGTTTTTGGTGTTTTCCTGTCGCAGTTCCTCTATAACTCAAAAGGAACACATGTTATCGAAAAATATGTGGAGTATAAATTTGTAGAGATTTTCAAAATATCTACAAAAATTATTCCCATAGTTTTTCTCGTACAACGTATCCTGTTGGAGATATTTGAGGATGGTTCTCGGAAATTTTTCTCTAAAATTATTTGTGCTCCATAACTCCAATCACACATGTTTTACAAAAAATATGCACGGTAATTTTTGTAGGTTTCCCAAATACTATAACAAAAAAGATTCAGTGACTTTTCCTCGTAAAACGCATCCTCTTTGCGTTATTTGAGGATTCTTTGTCGACATCCATACTTACAACTCTAATATTGGTGAAGGGAGTATGAGTCTAGACGAAAAATCAACAAATATTACAAACAGGATACGTTGTACGAGAAAAAGGCAGTGAATTTCTTTTGTTCAAAGACCTACAAAAAATTGCTTCACACACTGTAAAAAATCGGTTGACTTTCCACCAAAATCGGCAACCAGTGGTTGGTTGTCGAAATCAACCAGCCGGTTGGAATTCAACCACCGGTTAAAAATTTCACCACTCGTTGACTTTCCCCCACAGCGAATATATAAGGATGAATGCGGCGCCCAGTATATTGGTCGATGGTGGTCTCCGGGTGACACTTTTGAGTCGGAAAAACAAGTTCCGTCATGTTTTTTCACAAACAAAGAGGGATAAACATTAGCACCGGTCGCGTATAGACGACAAAGCGGGTTGCCTGTCCTGCAGGAGTCGAATACACGTCGTAAGGCTGGAGGGATGGATAGATGGACGGATGGGGTCGGAGGATAGATGGGATGAGTGGATGGATGGATGGATGGAATGGAACGGAATGGAATAGAACGGAATGGGATTGAAAGGAACGGAATGAAATAGGATGGAATGGGCCGGAATGGAACCGCCCAGAATTAAACGGTGTGGAATGGAATAGAACGGACCGGAATGGAACGGACCGAAATGGAATGGACTGGAAGGGAATGGAACGGCATGGAATGGAATGGAACGGAAAGGAATGGAACGGAGAGCAATGGAATGGAGTGTAATGGAACGGAACGGAATGGAATTCAGCGGACCTACAACAATTGAAACATACAATTCAATTCCATGCCGTTCGGTTCCCTTCCATTCCGTTCCATTCGATTCCACGCCGTTCCATTCCCTTCCATTCCACACCATTCCATTCCCATCCATTCCGCTCCATTCTATTCCATTCCGTTCCATTCCCTTCCATTCCGGTCCATTTCATTCCAGTCCGTTCCATCCTATTCCATTCCATTTCGTTCAACCCTATTCCGTTCCATTCCATCCATACATCTCATCTACCCTCCCACCCCATCCGTCCATCTATTCATCCCTCCAGCCTCACGACGTGTATTCGACCGGCGCTGATGTTTATTCCTCCTTGTTTGTGAAAAAACATGAAACTTGTTTTTCCGACTCAAAAGTGTCACCTGGAGACCACCATCGACCAATATCGTGGGCGCCGCATTCATCCTCATATATTCGTTGCGGGAAAAAAGTCAACCAGTGGTTGACGCTAAAAATCAACCAGCTGGTTGATTTTTGGCCCAAACCAGTTGAGGGAAAAACTGCAACCACTGGTTGAAGTTTTTCCCACAAATTTTTTACAGTGCACATTCTCGATAGAACATGTTCTATTAAAGTTAAGGAGCTATCATGCATCCAGAAATAATGTGGGTATATAGTTGTCAAGATACACGTTTGTTGGCATGTGTTGAAGAACTTTTCTAGATCTTGGAAAGATGAACAAAAAAGGTCCCCACACATTTACTCATATGAGGCTTTCTGCTTCCGCAACCAAGATATTTCCGTCCAAGATATTTCCGTCCAAGATATTTCCGTCCAAGATCCATATTTTTCACGATTTCGATCCCATAACTCATGAGAACTTCGTTTGATCAGAAAATGTGTATCAGCAACTTTTGGTGGATTTCTGGAAGATAAACAGAAAAGGTCTCTACACATTTACTCATATGAGGCTTCCTGTTTCCGCAACCAAGATGTTTCCGTCCCAAATCGATATTTTTCACGGTTTTGACCCCATAATTCATGAGAACTACGTTTCATTGAAAAATGCGTAGAACAACTTTAGGTGGATTTTTGAAAGATGAACAGAAAAGGTCTCTATACATTTTCTCGGTTACGGCCACCTGTTTTTGTAATTGGGGGATCCCCGCCCAAGACCCATGATTTTCACGATTTCGACCCCACAACTCATGGAGAATACAATTTATCCGAAAATGTGTGGGGCAACCAGTCATAGATCTTTGAAAGATGAACAAAAAGGTCCCAACACATTTTCTTATCTGAGGTTTCCTGTTTCCGCAACCAAGAATTTTCCGTCCGAGATCCATATTTTTCACGGCTTCGATCCCATAGCTCCTCAAATATCTCCAACAGGATACGTTGTACGAGAAAAACTATGGGAACAATTTTTGTAGATATTTTGAAAATCTACAAATTTATATCCCAAATATTTTTCGATGACATGTGTCTCTTTCGAGATATAGAGGAATTACGATAGGAAAACACCAAAAACCATCCTTCTTTCAATTTTTTCGTAACGGCCCATTCAAGAAATGATTATCTAAGTGCACAGAAACACATTGCACAGGAATTTTAGGCCTTGGTATGTCGACCAAATTGACCGTGGTTCAAGACCACCGTGAGGGAGATGAATTGTCTTTCTGGAATACCGGTCAATTTTTTGACATCATTTGAGCCTTCAAATGGCGAAGCCATGTTTATCATCAGGGTTTTTGAGTGATTCGTAGTATTGAAACCAAATAGCGATGAAAACGCAAAATGGTAGATTTTTCTCTGTCACACTCCAAATTTCCAAATCGTGAGCTTTTTCCATACACCGAAATTAGTACCTAATCCCAAATGAAGTGCAACATTGTATGGTGCATGGTCATGCACAATTCATGCATGATACACGCATGACTACATTTCACCATTTTCTGTACGCGGTCATGCATGATCGTGCACTAGTAGCGGTATGCCGTCATGCATGATCATGCACCAAACATTTTTTCACGGGTACGGCTATAAACTGTTTGGAAGAGAGGAGTATATATAAGACCCTTGAACGGATAGAATTGATCCACTTCCATGGTGGAGGGTGAAATTGAAATATTCCGCAAGTGTACCAAAGCTGCCCGATCGCGACCGGTCGGGGTCTAACTAGTCTTTGGTACACTTCTTTAACTGCTAATAGCTCCGGCTGAGACACATCAAATTAAATTTTGTAGCCCGTCAATCGAAAGCTGAGACTGTAAGCTTTCGATTGATCGCGACTAATGGGAGCGGTTTTTGTTGATGTATGTTGAAATGCCTAGCCAAACAAGATAAAAAGTACCAAAATCGTACCAAAACTACCCAATTTGACGGTCTTTATTATTCTCTATAATTGCAGCGTGACTCCGTTTGCTCCATTAGATGTTCGAGTATTTGTAGTAATTTGATACGAGTTGCCGAGAATCCTTTCTATTGTGACGTGGTGAGTCTCAGGCCTCCTGCCCGCGCCTCTCCTCGTCCCTTGACGATTCACCAGCGACGACTTCGCGAGCCGCGCAACGCCTGGGCGCTGCTCGTCGGCCGTCGCACGTGCATCGTCAGCACCTTGACGTGGCTTTGCACTCTCCCCTTTGGCACTACTTCATGGAGGTATGCGGCATGCTCGAGAGACCGCTCGGAGCGGCCAAGCCGCCCAGACCATCTCGGGTGCGCTTCGCGCCGCGATACACGCATACACACTTCCAATCTATAAGTATCATATAAAGGCATCAATAATAGTACATCGTGCCTATTTATTCAGATATTTCCCTCACATCTCACCTTATGTGCCGAATCCCCCCCCCACGTCTCACTATCTAACTCGTTTGAAGCTAGTTTGATCTCCAGTTGACAAGTTACATATCTATTGAAATTTTCTCAGCGTTCAAAGATCCGCGCAATCATGATATATAATGTAATTGGTAGTTTTTTGGAGCGTCTTTCACACCAAGAAGGCTTGTTCAGGTGGCACAGTCTTTGGTTTACAGAAACGTCCAATCTTCATTCCCCAAACGTAATCGGCGACCATCAGCACAATCATCGTATTGACTATAATCCCGATATGATACAGAAGTATCGAAGGAAATGATTAAGCTCCTGTAGTTAACGTCGAGTGAAACTCGTGAAATTTGTGAGTACTGGAACAAAACCCGAATGTCACGGCAAAGTCAGAATAGAATTTCAGTACTAATGTTGGAATTTTTCGCAAATTTGGTATGATCCATCGCGAGAATAATTTCAGTCCGGGGGGAAAAATGCGTTGATGCAAGTCTTGCAAAAAATTTTGCAAATCCTTGCTCAAAGTCTTGTATGTAAGACTCAGCAAGACTCCCAACGGGACTTTTATTAATAATCTTGAAATCACAAGAAAGTGTTGGGAAAAGCCTGGAGGAAAGTCTTGGAATAAGTCTTGGAAAAGGTCTAGGAAAAGTCTAGGAAAAAGTCTGGGGAAAATTCTAGGAAAAATTCTAGGGAAATGTCTGGAAAAATCAGGCAGATTGTGAACCAGTCGTAAATGACGTTAAGCGTTATGAGACTGTCACATATGTACAGTGGAATGGTGCGTATGCGAAGGCGATGCTAAAAAAAAGCATCAAAATTGGCCGGAAAAGTCAAAATGTCCATTAAAATCAGAACAAAATGATAAAATCGGAAAATTAGGGCTGTCTTCAACAATCTGGAAAACTTACTCTTGCCTTCGTTCACCATAGAGTCAAATTTCAAGGATATGCTCGAACGAAAATAAAAACTTGGAGAATAAGTGTCTCTAATTTATACACTCATGTAACTTTCTAGTTGCGGAACATGCTTACTCAGCCTCTCTGCTTGGTATCCGAGACCGGGGTTCTACCGGGTTCTACGATAATCTTCATCGTGATCGAAATCGTCCTCTTTCACTCTTCTTCTCCGTCCATTTTTCACCTCTTCAACATTGGCTCGGTTTAGAGCCAAAAAGTCTAATTGACCCATTCTGACACTTGATTCCGAAACGCTTGCGGTCAAAACAGGGATCATACATCAAAATATTGAATGCTGTCCAACAGTTCGGTCAGGGTTTCCACTGTGCATGTACGCGACCGTCTCATAACGCTCAACATCATACACGACTCGTTCACAATCTGCCCAAATCTCCTAGATATTCTCCTAGACTTCGTCCTAGACTCTTTCCCGGACTTTTTCCAAGACTTACTCCAAGACTTTCCCACAAACTTTCCCAAGACTTTTTTGTGACTTCAAGATTATTAATAAAAGTTTCCCTGAAACTTGTGTACAAGACTTTGAGTAGGACTTTTGCAAGACTTAGAGCAAGACTTTCAACAGGACATTTTTTTCCGGTCGCATTCCCTCAGGGAGATCCCTATGGATTTCCTCTCGGGGAACTGGTCCAGCTAATCCACTGTAGGATCATCCACAGAGATTTCCGGCAGTCATTAGTACGTCAAAGGGTGACAATTGAACTGAAAAATTTCTTGTTGACAAACAAAATTATTCATGAAAAATAAAAATTCTCAAAAAAAAAAAAAATGGAAGAGCAGGCGCAGCTGTATCACGGTCAGAGATATACCTACTTCATAGTTGACTTGGTCGTGACTTCAATACAGCTGCGCCTGCTCTACTATCTGTTATTCAATTTTTCATTTTCTTAAAAATCAATTTTATCAATCTTCCAATTCATTACAACACAATTGTTTCATAAAGAAAAATTCCTGTGTCTAATCGTCACCGATTTATGTGAGAATAGACGCGGAAAACCATTCCTGGGTGTCCTACAGGGAGTTTGTCGGTTCTATCTCCTGCGAGGAAATCCACAGGGATTTCCTGGCTTGGATGCGACCGGCTGCACCGTATGGGATCACGTATATTACACAGTGCTGTGAGATATCTTCTGCGATTGAACCTGTGATTTGTAATCCCTTCACCATCTTCCATGCAGAAAGTACTTTCAATACTCGCCGTTGCAATGCAATTATTATGTCTCGAGATACCTGGATTAAAACTTTTTCCCAATATCCTTCTCAAAGGATGGAGCTATCAATGAAGAAATTATCATCTTTCACATCTGATATCTAGATATCTTTCATGAATGATGAAAAAAGTCTGACGAATATAGAAAGCTCATATCCATTGTGCCTATCCCTCCATCATATCGCGCAATCCCGTATCGCCTTCAATTTTGCATGTCGAGGCAGCTCCTCACAGTTTATTATAGGCACACATATAACTCATAGTCAGATCGCAAGTTGCAGGCACTCGCGCGCAATTCGTCCTAATTTGACGCAGTGAACGACGAGACTGCATATATCCCATCCCCATATTATACGTCTCGACGTTCGTGCGTCTCATCAAAACTCGCAACTCAAACTTGGCAACTCGTATTACATGTCAGATATACAAATATAGACTTACGCGTAACGTGAAGAGGTGGAATGAAGGAGCACTTCAGAGTTGGTGTGCACGCGAAAGAAAAATATTCGGATAATATGGGTTTGTATCTGAGTAAGAGGAAAGTATAGACTCCTGAATTCTATTAAGAGTTTCTACTCTCTCCGTATCCATCAGTGAGAATCCACTGAACTTCAGTGCATTACGGATCAACTTTGACTGATGACTTCAGTGCATATGCACTGAAGTCATCAGTGACCCTCACTGAAATTTCAGTGACCTCGAGGGTCGGACGGGTCCTGATCACTGAAGTTTCAGTGAGGGTCACTGAAGAATCAGTGAGATAATTCACTGAAACTTCAGTGACGTCGGGGGTCGGACGGGTCCTGATCACTGAAGTTTCCGTGACTGTCACTGAAGCTTCAGTGAGTATCACTGATTGATCAGTGAGCTTCACTGATTCACCAGTGAGAATTTCCACTGAAATTTCAGCGAATATGATTTGCCGGGACCCTTAAAAAACTGAAAATTACCTTGAACTTGCTCGTCTGCTGCTTCGCTTTTGCTTTTTCTATTTGCATTGGCAATGATCAAACAGAGAAAAAGCATAATCCGAACCCCCAACGTGCCCTAGAAATTGATGAAAAATCGAGAAAGCAAGAGTGATGGAAATTTCAGTTACTATCATGACTTCATGAGTTTTCCAAGCAATGGTTATCCTTGTCAAAAAAATGAAGCTTCGCAACTATACATCCCTGAAAATTGCATCGAATCGGTGTCTTCAATCAGTTAGACACTTTACTAAATTGTACTTGCCGACATTGTCAGGAGTAGGATTCATTTCGATTATTTTGGAGGTATAGGATGAATTGAATGGAGAAAATTGAAGCAGGAGTTTGTCACTTATAGCAAAATCATAACTCAAGCATCCAAAAGGCAATTCATGATGTCAATTTCAAGTTCTACATAATGAAACTTTCATAAGGAAAAACAAGGTCTATATAATGAAATCGTAAGAAATTCAGAATTATATGGTTCTCAAGTCATGATTGTGCTATAGGTAAGAAACTCGCACTTATAGTAATAATGAAATACTCAGATTCAATAATGAACTTTATAATCTTGATTAAATAAATGTTGACAAAAACAAAAAATCAGCGGTAGCAGAATTGCTCGATGTTACTGAAACATCTGAAGAAAAAACACCTTATCAAATCAATCAAAATCTGCATTTGCATCTGCGCCATCAGATGCATATGCAAGTTCTACTATAATGAATCCAATCAAACGCCTGCGAGAACACATTACATCACTTATCTTTTTTTTTTCTTTCTTTTTATTTGAAGCATATGAGTCCATGAAGGACTATTCAGCTATACAGAATCTGTACATATTCTTATATCTAAATCAAACTAACTTGTTACAAGATTTCAAAAATTCAACTATACATTGACATGCTTTGACATTCGGAATTTCAATTATATTCTTAATTTGTAATGGTAGATGAAGATTTATGTTTCGTAATTTCTTAAGCAAATTCGGTCTCTCATCATTGCACAAGTTACACTGCCAAATTACATGATTGAGATCTTCATCATATCTGTCACATAGACATTTAGAACTTTTTATAATTTTGTCCCTGGCCAAAGAGGCCGCCAAGTTGTAATGATTGGACCGCCATCTATTTATAGAGACTATGATCTCCCGTAGAGCATTTACGTTGGTGAACCACGGCTTTGACTTTCCTTTGTGAAACAACTCAAAATATAATTTTCCTGTTTTTTGCCCCTCTTCTTCTATTGTTCTGCAAGTAGCTTCATGAGCCTGTTTCTTGTGATACGCTTGGAAGTCTGTGAATGGGATCGCAATTGATAAATCTACAGGTAAATCTGTTGCAAGCTTGGCAAGTTCATCAGCTCTTTCGTTGCCGACGATTCCGATATGGGATGGAATCCAGCAGATAGAAATAGACATGAGAGGGTGTGCTGCTTTGATTTCATTTCACAGCCTCTTAATTTCAAGAATGAATTCATTCACATTGACCTTTGTGGTCGGACATTTTATACTCTGAATCACGCTGAGACTATCCGAAAATATTGTGTAGTTATTATGAGGGTTGGAGTATATCATATTCATTGCTTCATATATAGCAACACATTCTGCTGTATACACCGAGGCTTTGTTATCAAGAGATTTCGTGATTTCAAGCTCCAGGTCTGGGCAGTGACAGGCAACACCTACTTGTTCATTCGAAATTTTACTCCCGTCTGTATATATCGCGCGTATATTGTTCAACCAAATGAATGATTCTATCAGCTGATTCGGATCTGAGCTGTTTCTAATTTCTTGCCCTAACTCTGTGTTAACAGGTACACATGTAGGGGAGAGTGGGGTAAAGTGGGCAGTGCGGGTAAAGTGGTCAATCGCGATTAAATAAATTTGGCGATAGATAAAAATCTGATTCCAATTGGGTTTGGAAGCTTTTCATACATACTATCTTTGGAAGAAGTTAGAAGCCTGAATTATTTGGCTTTGTTGAAAAAATAAACATCGTAATTCTAGCCTAAGAATTCTGACTTTCTCTCTATTTTCGTGAGCTGCGACTTACAAGATACGGACCTAATTGATACCACGAATGGGTTTACCGAAAAGTTCAGGCCTTTATCTCCATTGTCCCATGCGCAGAATCTCAATTAATGCTCTCTATTAATTATAATCATCGTTCCAAAAAAAGTATGAAATGGGGCAAAGTGGGCACCTTGAGTGGGGTAAAGTGAGCATGAGTCTTTCCTGTGTATTTCTTATGGAGTCGCGACAGCAGCGCCACTCGGTCCGGTTTCTGCTTCGGCAGCTGCGTTGAGCAGCCGACTCGACCTTACCTCGAACAACAGTTTCTCCGAAGCCGTATTGTTTGTTTACATTTCGAATTAGTAGTGATATGAGTAGTCAAATAGAAAGAGAATTTGATCATGCATCCATCTGAATACTCAAATTAACGTAAAACAATACTGGGGAGCGAGGATTTTCAAATGCCCACTTTACCCCACCCGCTGCCCACTTTACCCTACGGTGGGGCAAAGTGGGCAGAATTGTATAGTCTCAGCATTTTGGAATTCGTTGAAAAATACGGCTCGTAAAAAAATTTTTGACCACGCAATCACATTCTTCAGGCTTCAATCATTCGATCGGTCACTTTCAAATTTCTCAAAGTGTTGAATCGAATTACTGAGAGCCTCGTAATGTTACGGTGCCCACTTTGCCCCACTCTCCCCTATTCAACGTGCTGTATTCATATCTATACATATTATAGTTTTCCAAGGATTCTATTGAATCTTACGGTAGCGCTTCAATACATTCTTGTAGCAATCGAACTTTTTTCTGTTTGCACAAACTTTCCTTCGTGATGAAGTCATACATGACCGAATTTTTATTGGAAACAGATTTACATATAAAATTATTACAAAGGTATTTCGCCCGTTCTTCAATCAATAGTAACTTTGATTCAGCAAGAATCACATTATTGGGCGTGCTAACACGATACCCAAGAGCTTTTCGAATAGCTGACCGTTGTATTTTCTCAAGATCGTCAATTGCTTGCTGTTTTATTGGAAAGTAAGCAAAACATCCGTAGTCCAAAATAGATCTTACAAAACTTTTGTACAAAATAAGCAGGGTATCGGGTGATGAGCCCCACCAAGTACCGCAGAGGTATTTAATTATATTGGAAGCACGAGTACAACTTTTCTTTACTTTATCAATTTGTTGTGTGGAAGACAATTTATAATCAAATATGATGCCAAGGAATCGTGCTGTCTCGCTCGACTTGATTCGATATTCCCCAATTTGGATTTCAGTTTGACCAGGAGTGAAGCTATTTTTACTGAAATGTATCACAACTGTTTTATGTGGCGCTAAGTCCAATCCAAGTTGAAACAAATTATTCTGAATGAGTGATAAAGTTCTTTGAAAAAGTTCAACTGGTTTGCAAGAGCGTGTCATTTTCAAGAAAATAGCAACATCGTCAGCGAATTGAAGTATCGAAATACTCTTGGGTAAATTTTTCCCAATGTCCTTAACATAGATTGAGTAGAGCAGGGGACTCAAAACTCCACCCTGATGAACGCCTTTACCTGAGAGTCTGTACTGTTGGCCCAACAAATCTGTGTATATTCTCCTTTCATGAATCAAAAATTTCACAAATTTTACAAGATTCTCCGGGCAACCAATTTCTGCTAATTTATCCATGAGTAAACCGGAGACAACGCTGTCAAAAGCTGCGTTTACATCGAGGAAGCCGGCCAAAACGTCCTGCGATTTGGCGAAGGCTTGATCAATATGCAAAGTGAGATATGCAAGATTATCGGCGCACGACTTGCCTTTTCGAAACCCTGATTGGCTTTTCGGTAAAATATCACACGACTCACACCACCACTGCAATCTATTTTTAACAAGTCCCTAAAATAATTTACAAATGCAAGATGTTAGAGAAATCGGCCTGACACCGTTGTTACTTTTTTCAATGAAGTGGACATATGAGTCCTTCCACTCTTCAGGATACGCATAAGTTCGATACATCTCATTGAATATATCCAAAAGCAAAAGCTTGTATTGGAGCGGGAGTCTCTTCAAAGTCGAATAATCTATCCCGTCCATGCCTGGCGATGACTTGTCATTCGCCATGTTTAGTACCATATTGAACTCTACAAAATCGAAACTTGCACTAAGAAATTCGTTCCCAGCGCATTCAGGGATTCTATTTGGATCAGTATGTACTCACGGAGGGCTGATTTTGAACGTGGCATTTTTTATTGCCTCTTCTGTTTGTAAATTTTTATCGCTGTGCGATTGATTGATTTTCACCCATCTGTTTTTGAATACCTTACATTTTGACCAGACATAATTTGGGTTAGTTCTAAAATTTATAGATTCAGCAAATTTTCTAAAAGAGTCCCGTTTCTTTCTTCTGAATGTTTTCGTAGCAATCGCGGCTAATTTGTAGTATTCAATGAGATCATTCAACTTATGCGTACGTTTCCACTTTTTAAAAGCTTTACTTCGATTATCTTTTACCTCATTACACTCTTCATCCCACCATGGAGCGGGATTCCTGTGTATCTTACGATTGACTTCTTTCTTTTTCGGAGTTGAAAATTGAATAGCAGATGTAATGATATCAATGAATGTTTTCATCTTTTCATTTGCTGGAGATTCATCATATTCAAGAGAAAAGAAAATTTCGTAATTCTCTTCAAGATAATTTTCGAAGTTATCCCAGTTCGTGCGCAAGGTGTGGAGTCTGAATGTTTTTTTCTCATGAATATCTCTTACAACTCCTACATCTCTCTTATATTATATAGTTGTAAGAAAAAAGGTCCACCGAGTTCCATAAACGTCCACTGACTTCCACAGAACTCCATTTAACTCCACTGACCTCCACTTCCTCCATTGACCTCCACTGACCTCCACTGACTTCCACTGATTGCCACTGACCCCCGCCGAACCCCCCCTACACCCTTTGACATCCACCGACACCCACTGAGCCCCACAGACATCCACTCGAGAAATTCCCTTATTTTACCTTTCATCTGTGTCACTTCCACTGATTCCCACCGGAATCCAATGACCTCCACCGAGCTCCACCGAAATCCACTAAGGTCCACTGACTACCACTGAAGTCCACTGATTGCCGCTTAGCTCCACTATTTTTTTCTCATCCACCGAGCATATCACTGCTGTCATATGCAAGGTGGTTGAGAGGGCCCAACGTAACATCTCTCGGAAGTATAGTTCCTACCTGGTTCCTCTTGAGTAAAAGAAATTTTACATCGAGTCCATCAATCTTTTATTTCTTCTCCAACTAGATGAATTTGAATGTTAAAAATCACATGTTTTTCACATTGAATTTTCAAATATCCCCTATGAGGAAAATTTCGTTAGCTAAAATCAATTTCTCCAGCTCCATCTTACTACCAGACAACTCTTTGATTTTATCAGTCCCTTTGACTTTCAAAATGTATGTGATTCCTAAAATAAGATAAATGTTCCAGTGACTTCGAGTTCTCCGGAATGAGTATTTATTCGTATTTATTTCATGAATTTCAATTTACCATCTTCCTGCAAATCTCCGCATATCTCAAGCTTTGTCCCGCGTTCATATTCAGGTGTTTTATCTTCTTCATTTTTGTTCACAACAACATCTAATTTATGCTCACCGTCTGTGACAACTCCCAAAATCTCATTATCGTTCTTGTCTGATCTTCTGGTGAATTGATCTTTCAGATAAGCTTTCAACCCTTCAAGCAAATAGTGTTTTTAGAATTCAAATCTAATGAATAAATCGATGCAATATTTTTCTTACTTATTAATCCATTCTTTGACCGTACGTCTTTGAAAGATATATCCTTGAATTTACAGTCAAAATCTCCACAGCAAAAAATACTAGAATAATTTTGGACAACTATTTCATAGTTCAAGTTTCCTTTAGAAAAACGTGTCTTTGCTTCAATAACTGAAACTTTCTCCAACATCAATTTCTACAGAAATTAATCAGTAACATAAATCGATTTTCCAAATTTACTTCATTCATCTTTCGATCTTTTTATATAATCATTATTATCATAGTTTACCTTATTGATCTTAATATCACCAATGAATTTTGAAATGGTGTCGTTGTAAATATTACATTGTATTTTAATACCATCATTATTGTTGATGAGAAATTTAAAAACTTCAAATTCTGTTTCATCTTTCTTTTGGAATTTCTGTTTGCCAAATATTTCTTCGACATAACCAATGATTGTTCTAGAAAAATTATTAACATTATGAATTTATCGAATTAATCAACATTTTCATAACACGCTGTGCTTCACTCACGTAGTTTTATCTCCAATTTTAACTTTATTCTTCAAAAATTCTGTCTTCGACACAGGTATGGTTTTCAATTTCTTGGTCAAAGGTTCATCACTACGTCCTGAATTACTCATCTTGACTGGAAATTTCGCAAAATTCAAACATCTTCGTCATAGAAGTTTATCAACCTTTCACATTTTTGCACATCTTTGAATGCTTTTTCATCACATCTATTCTACGAAAATTTCTACCACATTCTTCACATCTGTATTGGGGTTCGATATGATTCAATTGATGCCTGATGAGATTATCTTTAGTTTTGAACTTCAATTTACACGACGAGCAACAGAATCTTTTCGTTTCAGAATGGCTCAGTATATGCTTCTCAGCCAATCTTGACAGCAATACCATACCGCAACGATTGCATTGACTGTATTTCCCAATTTTTTTTTCGTGCTTTCTCTTAATATGTTTTTTCAAGTGATAGGCATCACAGAATTTTACTCTGCAGAGTGCGCACTGCACAGCTTTACTAACATCAAAATTCTCCGTGATGAACTTACTGAGTAAAGAATTGAATTCTATATTAAATCAATTTCACTCATTCATAGCTCATCAATATTCCATAGCAATCACAAAATTACTTTGTTTTCTTCTTCATTTCAGACTAATTTCGGACTCAACACTCACTTCCAATTTAGATAAGTCCTGAATTCCAATAGATCATTTCAGTTCCTGAGCATGTCAATTATATTGGCGATATTCAATAAGTATTTCATTAGAAGGACGTTGTTCTCTCTAATAGATTGGTCTATTAAATTTTTTTTGGATCGGAAATGCCATATCGTTAGAGCTTTCTTCTTCAAACATCTGGGCACTCTATCCCAATGATCGAATTTTGCAATAACATTATCATTACTTTCATGGATTACTATTGAGTAGTTCAGACACTCTATCTCGCTCAAGATTTCGAGAGATTGAATGTAAATTTCGTATTTACTTCTTTCTTCAAGATGATTTTCTATATGGAAATTCATTGATTGTAACATTTCTTGTTCCCTCGGATCTCCCACTTCTACCAACATTCCCAGTGATGGATTCCACTCCATTACATTAAAGAAATTCTCATCCATCACTGAAATTTGGATATACCCACTGAGTAATTCATGCTTCTTCTAAAATACAATAGAAAAATGACAAATCATGTCAACTACATGGATACATCTATTACATAAACCATCCTTCGTACTTATGTTACGTATGAGCATCACAATTGCATTCACTTTCAATTCGAGTTTATGTGGAGGTAATCCTTCTCTGATCTGATTTAAATTCTCTACAGGGTAATTCAGTTGGATATTATCATCTGTTTGATCAACGCCCTTATGCGTGGCATAATCAATGCTGAAATATGTAGAAGAATTCCCTTCCAACATTTTCAGAATTTTCCGATTGAGGTTCACAACATCTTCGTTGTGCGAAGATAGAACGACCCGATTGCATTCATCATGTGAATTAATGTCTCCATATACGCTTTTACAAACGTTCTCTGTTTTCCATTCATTTCTTATTTCAACTGGATTTATAGTCCCTTTACCTACCCTCAATAAAAAATCAGAAAATTCCTTATCTTCACACCTCAAATTCTTCTTTAAACTCATGACATTGAAAAGAGGCCAAAGATGTGAGAATTTGATTGTCTCTTTGACTATGGAATCTCGATTTCCACGCTTTATGACTGGTAGAATTTGGCGAAAGTCTCCCCCCAAAATCACTAACTTCCCTCCGAACGGTAAATCATTGAAACTAACATCTCTCAATGTTCTATCGACAACTTCTAATGCCTTTTTGGGTATCATTGAAGCTTCGTCCCAAATTATGATTTCAGCTTCTCTCAATTTCTTTTTATCCATATCCGATTTTAGGAAAATAGACTCGATGCACTCTAAATCTAGAGGTAATTTAAAAGTTTTGTGACTTGTCAAACCTTGAGGCAGAAGTATCGATGCTATCCCAGTCCAGGCCATTGATAAGACTTTTCTACCTTCAGATAAAAAAAAATAGATAAGAGTTTTGTACAGGAATGTTTTTCCGCAACCACCAGGTCCATCTATGAAATTTGTCATATTCTCCATATTTTTTAATTTCTCAAAGATCAACTTCTGATCACCATTTAACTGAGAATATAATGCTTGGAATCTTTTCCTGCATTCTTCTACAGTCAACTCATCTGACTCTTGACTTTTTTTCATAACTAATGGATTTGGTTTTGGTAAACCAAAATCTTCGCACTTAGTATCCTCTGCGTTTAGTATGTTGTTTATATGATTTAGAGCCATTTCTTCACCGTTGGATTTGAAGTCTTCAATGAAAAAAACTTTGAACCTGTCCCAAATCCCATTACCTTGTATCTTTTCAGCTATTAAAAACCATGCAAAAAACTGACGTAACTGGTAAGGTAGCATAATAGACACGGCTTCTTCAAAAATCTCATAGATCTTCTCATCTGTTTCAATCAACCCCAAGGCAATGGCAGTTTCTCGGAAAGAGTTGTAGGTTACACCATCGTGTGTCATCAGGTCCTTGTAAGACGTTGCACCTGTTTTTCTATTCAGAATCAATTTCAAGAAAAATCTTTCACCATCCTTTGGAGAGACAACATTCAATCTACCGATTGTTTCATGCTTCTGCAAACGTGATCTTCTGACCCATTTTCTATGGGAATTGTGGAAACTATAGTATTTTGGTATATTCACATACTTGATTTTTCTCGCAAACGCATCGGTTTTATTCAGCTCGAACCAAGCGATCAAATGAGTTTTCCAACGTTTCAATTCATCTTCTTCTCTACTTTCTTCAAAAACAATCCTTTGTTGGTTTTCTATATGGACAGGTAATCTTTCAACACAGTGACTCCGGCCAATGAGTGGAAATTTAGCCAATCTCCAAGCACATTCCATGGGGCTTAAGTACCTACCATCTATATATTCCTTAATTTCGTCGTGAATCTCAATTTTTTTTTCGTTCACATTCTCTACCTTCTGAATTCTACAGTGAGCTCTATCGTGACCTTTGTGAAGATACTTGTAAACGTATTTTATGCTCTGGATGGATGAACAATATTCTACATTGATGTGACATTTGTATTTTTTCAACAAAAATTCGTTGTATGGAACAACCATTGAATTATCAACCAGCAATCTCATACTTGGGAGTTTTGAAGGATAACGATGTCGCTCTGCTCTGTTATCTCTTCTTCTATAACTTGGATAACCATCTTTATTGATACAAGTTGATGACTGGAAATTTTTGGGATATTTTTTACTGCAAATTTTCGTATTAATGTCATAACAAGGAGTCTTTTGTGAATGTGGACCATGGAGCATGTGTTTTAGAACCAATTTCTGTAATTCATGATCATGTGTCGGTATTTCTGCTGAAATGTACTTGTCAATTCCTTCTGGCGTTAACATTTTATCTTTAGGATGCAAAGTCACCAACAAGTGAGCATGTGGAAGACCCCTTTTTTGGAATTCGACTGTATGTACCTGAGCTATCGCTTTTCCAAAAATATCATTATTCATGATATCTCTTATAAGCTCATCCAATTTTGTTTTGAATAAGCGGACAGCCAATCCCGGTATGTCATTGACTGTAGTTCCTTTTGGAAATTTTTTCAGTACTCTTTCCAGTTCTTCCCACTTAGGATTGCACGTCATAGTTATGAATAAATCAGGTCTTCCTTTCTCTCTCATTATAGCCATTGCATCCTGGTAATGTTGTTGCATATAACGGGGGCCACCAATAAAAGTAGAAGGTAGAATGAATAAATTCCCCAACCTCTCTTTATTTTCAAAATTTTCTGAACGATTCGAAGCACAGTTTTGTACTGCGTCAAACAAACCTTGATAACATTCAATTCTAAGTTTCTTTTGGTTATTTCTGAGGAACCTCATTCTATTACTCTCAACCATGACGTAAGCGTGGATGAATTTTTGTTGCGTTAGTCTACCACCATATAAAATTGGACTAAAACGTTTATCATTAGGCCTGTACGCTAATCGATATGAATAATAATCCAAAACTGACAATTGTTTTTCACCCGGAGCAGCATCGGGTCTTCTTTTGTACCCAGTGCTCCAACCTAAATCGCCTTGAGGATAAAAGATTGGGAACACCATGGGATCTACATGATGAGATAATTTATGCAAGCAAGTGTGCTTTACATTGTCTTTGGATGCTCTGGGATAAACACAGAGATCAAAGTTTTCTGGTATACCTTTGTCCGAAACGAGTATAGCACCACATTCAGATGTCAAAGGTTTATTGTATGTGTGCTGTTGTGATCCTTTTTTTCTCACAAAATAAAGTTTATGGTCGGACAACTTATTGTTCTTGGTGACCTTGTACAGATTTTTACATTCTTTCGCGTATGGGTTTTGATTCATAACTTCGGTGAGAATTCTCAAATGCTTATCACGAGAAAATTCATCGATATCTGACGATAGTTTCAATTCTTTCTTCAATGTACTCCATTGAATTAATCTCTGGTCAGTTGCCATTTTGTCGTCGTATATATATAACTGGCACAATTCCGGTTTTTTCCTTTTATTTGGAATTATATGGTCCGGAGTTGTATGACAAACTTGTCCTTGAATTTTGATATTGTAAATACCCTTTTCATTCTTAACAACAGCTTTGAAAGTTGCAAAACTGAACAAATTGTTATAGAACCTTATCAAATGCCTGAAGACTAGATCATGAATCAGCATTTTTCTTAGTCTTGGATCATATTTACTTGGAGGGGATAAAATGATGTTCCCATTTCGGCAACAAGTAGATTTCATCTTTTCGTTCTTCCAAAAAACAGCACCACAATATTTGCAGGTGTGGTCTAAATTACCGTAATCTGACACATACTTCAACTGTTTCTTACAATTATTGAACTTTCTTTTCTTTGTTTTGAATTTCACTTGGCCTCTCTTGACAGAATCAGGAATCTTTCCACTTTTTATACGCCCGTAGTCAACAATGTAGTTAAGATCTCTTGGATTCCGGAAAATAGACTTTTTGGTATTCTCTAATAGTTTTACCCTCGGCAATTTTGACATAACTTTTTTGTACGGCATTCTCTTATTCTGATGGTCTATCTCCATCTTGATCTCAATTTGATCACACTTGTTCGTTGCAACTTCATTTTCGAGTCGTGAAACGTGATTTGTTTTGAATTTCTTTGAGGCAACGTTGAAAGAATGATATGATTTAAATTTCTTCTCAGGATGGTTGTATTCTTTAGTTTGTATTCTCTTTTTCGAAAATGTTTGCCTCAAATCTCTGGAAAATGTGTATGGGTCACCTTTTATGACATCATAATGACCAGAATTGTTATTTTGAGAGAAAATCAAGTTCAAGTTTTTGTTTCCTTCACCAGATTTGAAGGAAAACAAGTCTTGAGTATCTCTGATATGCACGTAGACGTTAGTATTATAGAGTTCAGTGAAGGCTCTTATTTCAATCTCAGAGCCATGTATCTTATCTCTTGACATGAATTGGCAATACTGAACTGAATTGAAAATATATTTATAATACTCATTGCCTAGAATAAATTGCTTGTACCTTGACCAGTTCGAAGAAATGTGTTTTACTATCCGATGACGTATATCATTGTATAAATTCTGATTACCGTGTAGAAAATAAGAGAAACACCTGAAAAGACAGTTCCCGTCGCCAAGGATATGGATTATGTCATTATCCATGATGATTCTGCAGCAGTGAATTTAAAAAATTGAAACTGTTTTTTGAACGAATTTTGTAAAATATCGGAACGAAGGATGGTTTACGTTAGAATTCAATAGACCAAACAGTAAATCGATATAACATTAGATTGGAATAACATAGTGTAGTTTCTGAACTATGAATTTTGTAATCAGTATCTTCTAAATTTTCACGGAAGCATCAACTTCTGTCTGGACATCCTTCAAATTTTAAAGATAGAGTTCTGTTATGGTGACTTTTCTCCATCTAAAGGAAATATTTTCATAACATTCAAAAAATTTGCAAATTCGATTATAATTGTACAGAGAGGATTTTCTAATTAACTATCTCATATTTATGAGTCTGCAGTGTAGAACTGAATTCAATGAATCATTTGAAGATCTATCGACGAGGAGTTCTTCGAGGTTTGAAAATCAAATACTAATCAGAGAATATGAATCCATATGTCGAGAACAACCATATTCAAGAGCTTTTAAAGATGGAGATATGAAAATTTCTTGAACAATCTTAGCGAATTAAATCAATTATGTTTGCACGATTAGCAATGTGTTTTGAAAATAAGAAACGTTCGCAAAAATGTTTTCGTTTTTTGGAATACATTCAAATTAGAATTAGGGAAGAAATATAGTGGAGTCTTAAATTTGAATTTTGATATGGATGTGAAACACTTGTTACTATAACCTTCATGCGTTCGCACAAATTTTTGAAAGAGTTTACGCCACGCTCACAAAAGTGAAGAGAAGTTGGAAAAACCATACCCCTTGCAAATTTAAATTCTATCAAATCCATTCACGACTTCGTTTACATGTTTCATTGTGAAGTTTACTTGCAAACTGATGTTCCAAAGAAAGAGGAATGGACATAAATATCGAATGGTTCTTTAGCACACCAAATAATTGTTATTCCATTATATAAACGTTGGAGAATTTCCCAATATCTGATCAAAAATCGGGTAATAGATTTGCAGGTGATCATATTATCACAGAACAGTTTGAATGGTGAAATTGGGACTACATTTGATATTTGGTATGTTCTATCTCGGAAAATTCCCCCATCTCTCCCAGTCCCTTCCAGTAATGGAAAATTATACGATTCTAACCATTCAAACAAATTTCTTCAAACAAATTTTTGTTGATTTTAACCATCCTGTTAAAAATTCAACTATACTTGTTGAATTTTCAAACAACAAGGGGAGGTCCAACCTTGTGGAACGCGGATCTTGATGAAACTTTGGGAATAATCTTGTTTTGGTGAGAAATGAAGGCATCTCCAAGGATTTAATCCCATGGGCCTGATATTCTCAAATACAGCTATGGTGATTAGCATTGCCAATATAGGCCCATGTTGAAAATTCGTATATATGGATATACAAAAAAATGCTAACTTCCATAGCCGTATCTCCCGATAGGAAGCCCATGGGATCAAACCCTTGGAGATACCTTCATTTCTCACCAAAACAAGATGATTCCCATAGTTTCATTAGGATCCGTGTTCCACGAGGTTGAACCTCCCCTTGTGAGTGGTTGAATTTTTCTTTCAACCACACGGTCGAATTTTTTCGAACAAGTGATTCGATTGCCAGTCACGTCGATTGGAAATCCACGTTGAACAACGTATCGAAGGTGATCTTATCCGGATGGGTGATAACCAATCCAGATCTGCCACTCGTGGGTCGCGTGATCAATACTGCGACCTCTTGATCGCATCGGCCGGCGGAGTTTCAGGCACATAGCCACTTGGCTAGGATGATAGAATCGGACAAGTCGAGAGTTTCTATTGGACTGGATTGTCAGTCTGATAGACTCTTCATGCTTCATGCGTCTATCGGGGTGGTAAAACTACTGTTCCGAAGTTTGTACACACCTAAAAAAATAAATTTCCATTTTCCTTATTCGACTGCTTGGATCTCCTTGGCTCAAACTAACTCTAATTGGGCTCATTTTGTAGCTTGGTCCAAGCACTTCCAGAACTATTTGATATTTTTTCTGCGCAGAACAAGAGATTCTTGCAAAATCAATCTGAAGCCTTGTAGAGTTTCACAAAAATCCGATCATTACGCAAACCTGTGCAAGTCTAGCGAAAATTGATGGATTTAGATGATTTAAGGAGCATCTGAAAGTAGAAGTCAAGAGCTTCAAAATCCGTTTTTGAAAGTTATTATAGTTTGTTCCTGGCTCGAGCTGTGACTCTTTTTGGTGAGGATGATTTTTATTTGAAAAAAGACAAGTCATTGAGAAATTATGAATGAACTATTTTTTCACAGGTATAAGCACTCATCTTGTTCCCTCTAACCAACAAGATGGAAAAAATTGTAAAAATTCAGAGCAATACAACCGTCAGTCCAATTTCTACAACTTTCGTTGTTTTTGGGACTCTTCTTCCGGAAAAATCTTCCCTTACGAAAATAATCTCAGCTCGGACCAGAAACACGATAGAATAATTTTGAAAAACCGATTTTGAAGTTCTTGACTTGTACTTTCAGATGCTCCTTGAATGATCTAAATCCATGAATTTCCGCTAAACTTGCGGAGGTTTGCATAATGACTCGATTTTTATGCAATCCTACTTAAAATACTTGAAAAGAAATACGAAATGAGCCCAAATAGAGTCATTTTGGACCAAGGAGAAGAGAGCAGACGAGTGAGCAAAATCGAAATTAAATTTTTGAGGTGTGCACAAACTTCTGACCGGCAGTGATGTACTCCAGGCCGATAAGATTTGCAGTAAAGATCGGCATCGGCGATACGCCTTATCCATTATTCTTGCGTATTCTAAGCTTTTGATAACACTCCCGTAAAATATACTGTGTTAGTCATTTGTGAGCATGTAATAGGGCATAGAAGATGGATACAAAATGTTTTCATAATGATAGGCAAGATCAAGGCGGTAAAGTTTTAATCGATAGTGTATATCCGTGATGTGAACACTGACATATCAATCTTTGATTGGTGAACAGCCACTCAAAAAATTTAATTATAAAGGTAATGACAAGGAGTGTGAGACGAAACAATCTGGTTGTTTCAGATTAAAAACTTCTTTCAATCCGAAATGGCACAAGAGTTGTACTTGTTTTAATAAGTAAAGTAAATCTTGAGTACAACATAATATCTTCTAGATTTGAGAAATAAATTATGCGACAGAATAAACTGTCAATTTCTTTGAATATTCGTTATTCATTGACATTAACTTTTACCAGTTATTGTCAATAAAATAGCTGCATAATTACATGCAAATCCATATTTTTGTGTTGAATTCTAATGATGTTTGGATTTTCACAGCAATCGCCGAGACATTCACGTAGACATCTCCGTACTTAAGAAAAGCATGAATCTCATCGGCCTGAAGTGGAACCAGCCCGATAGACGCATGAAGTATGTCGAGTCTATCAGACTGACCATTTCAGTCGAATAGAAACTCTCGACTTGTCCTATTTTATCATCCTAGCCAAGTGGCTATGTGGCTGAAACGCCGGGAGCCGATAGACATCTCGGGCAACACGAGTGTATTCGCCATTATATATATTTGAAAAAAATATATCATGTATATTTGAAAAAAATTTTGAAATGTTATGCAGCCGCCCTAATAGTTCTTTAGATCGGGTTAAAAAGTGCGAAATCTTGGAATAATACTGCACAAGTCAGTTTATCAATCCGTATCTAATTAAAGTATGGAAAGCCCGTTCGAATGGTGAACAGAGGATGATATTTGATAAGGAGGTTGATAATTATTCGAACTTTCAGATATCATGGGGTGTATTGAATATCATAGTGTTTTCACCATTCAAACGGTGTTCCGATTCTCTAATCTGATACGAACCGATAAGCCGACTTTTCCAGTAGCAATGCAAGATTGTGGAATTTTTTGAGTTGATCAAAAATTTATCAGCGCGGCTGCTCGGCTCAGTAAAAGCCAAAAAAAGATCAATATATACCTATCAAATGTGGTCCATGGGAGATTCATGATATTGGGAATGAATCATTTGATCTTAAAAAAAGTTGATTCAAAAGCTGTAGTATTTTGTGAGATATTATGAACGGTAAAATAAAGAATTCAACAAAATTCGCGGGTCGAGTTGTTAATATTAAGATTTGATTCATATTATTGTTATTCATATCATACCTTCAGAAACAAGATGCGAGATATGGCGACGTCTAAGATCTCGATTGTGATCACTTGGATCGAGAAATTATATGATATAACTGAAAAGTTTATGACGGTTGAGAGATCGAATTTGGAAGCGAATGTGAAATGGAACGCAAATGATATCGATTAAATTGAAAAAATAACCAACCTGTGTTGTAAATTCTTCGAAATATTTCAATCCGTTAGAAGAAAAGCAGTAAAGGCTTCAAAAAATTCAAATGGTATTATGAATCCATTAATGAGATAAAGTGTTGTATGTTTATAGATTTCTGGAGACTAAAGTGACAGAATTCTGAGTATTGATGCTGTAAAAATTAAATA
Organism: Eretmocerus hayati; assembly: GCA_029851415.1. Classification (NCBI taxonomy): domain Eukaryota; kingdom Metazoa; phylum Arthropoda; class Insecta; order Hymenoptera; family Aphelinidae; genus Eretmocerus; species Eretmocerus hayati. The sequence continues at coordinate 199,384,415 of CM056741.1, read as the reverse complement.
AAACATGGGTTATTGATAGCTTCATCAATATACTTGAATAGATGATCATATTCGATTGAATACAATCTGGTAGATAAAGTTCAAATCAATTATAAAAAGAACTAACCTGTGTTGTTTAATTCGAAAATTTTGTGCTTGATTACAATAAGAACGGTTGACTTCTCGAAACGAATATGTAGAAGTTCATCAATCAAGCGATGAAATCACTGTTCGTATCCGTACATATTGAGTAAACTAAAAGTACAGTACTTTCAGTATATTTTGATCCTGAAGGAAGTGAATAACAGACTTTTTAAGAATAGTTTTATATTCTATATTTAGATAGATTATTGTTTTTGAGTATTTTAGAAATAATGGGTACTTACTATTTGTGTGATGATTTTTATTTTTGTAACTGAGAAAAATAGTGAAAAAAAGTCGAAGCAGAAAAATCGTGGTGGATATAAATTATGCAAAACAAACAAGCAGAAAGATACTGTTCACTAAGTTCAGGTTAGATTCACGAAAATAACAATTTGCTAAAATCAATAACTTGAGTTTTCAATGTTTAGAGCTATTGGAGGAGTTTGTAGTCATTGTGGGGGTTGGCGAGCGGAGCGAGCAGGGGGGCTTGCCCCCCCTAGTTACATATAATTGGATAGTGGTCAGAGCCCCAAGTCTCATCCATCACAGTCACATCAATTTCTTGTGCTATATCCATCGTTGAGAAAATTAAATCAATATTCGAGTGTTTGTTTTGTCTAAAGTCAGACCTAGTAATTGCATCATTATTATGAAGGAATAAATCATGATTCTCTATACTGTTCTTCAAACTATCACCATTACTATCGGTATAATTACAATTCCAAATAACATTGTGAGCGTTAAAGTCGCCCATGAGCAGAGTCGCTCTGTTGTCATCTACGTTATTGATAATGGTATCCCATTGAGCTTGGCTGAGAGTGCGATGGATGTGACTTGGGGTTCTATAGCACGCTATGATGTCTAATGGTGGGTTTGTATGTGTGAGACGAATACCGCAAACTTCGACAGAAATATGAGGGGCCTGAATATTATTTATTTCTTGGAAAGGAATATTCTTACGCACTAAAATGATGATTCCGCCACCTGTCGAGTAGTCTCTATTCTTCTTGTACTGCACGTATCCAGTTGCAAATATAGTTTTATCTTCTTCTGTAAGCCAGGATTCCACACATACGAAGATGTCCACTCCCGCTAAAATTCTTGGAAGTTCTTGTACACGTTTTTTGATGCTTCGAGCATTCCAAAATAGAACTCGAAGAGGCATCGGTTTGTTCTCCATTGAATCTTCCGTAGTTGAATGATTACTACTCGATGATGATTGCGCCATTTCAATTGTCCGTTAGTATTTCTTCACTCGTTTCGAGACCATCGGATGTTGTGTCATTCACATCATTCTTATCGGAATCTGTGGTAGTGAGTTTTTTCTTCATTTTAGTGATTCTGCTTTTCAAAACTGGATCGGTAAGGTGATCGTACACTCCACTCAACATTTCATCTAGTGAGTCAAAATTTTCGGTGAATTCTGCTGCTGTAGATCGAACATCTGGATTCCCATGAGTTTTGAGGAGGAATGAAGCAAAATCGTCGTAATTGAGAGGATGCTTCAAATCTTGACTCATGATATAGTTACGTGCTGGCTCTAGTTGGCGATCGATGTCGGTGCTGTTCGCTTGTCTCTTGATTTTTTTCTTTTTTCTGCTTTCAGTTGCCTCCTTTTGGGTTTCATCGGAGAGCGTTGGATTCAAGTCCTCCGCACTGCATACAGTTGCAGTGTCTGAAGGAGGTCTTTTAATGCCGCTTATCAATTGCTCCATATCCGAATTCACATTCTCTGTCACAACTTGTGAAGTAATTTCCTGGGAAACTGCTGTTACGTGTTAAGGGTCCTTCAATCCGTTCTCCGCTGAGCTCCTGGACGCAGCTGGAGGTTGTGTAAAGGTTCGGTCAATGATCCAAAAGACAAGTGGTAGAATGCAATCGGTGTTTATTCAATAATTAATACAATCCCGAGAGAGACTATAACTCGTGACTCTACTGATTCTATGATACGACGAGGCCAACACTGGCTGCGAATACTCGTCTTAAATGCGTCTACCGCGATGTGGTCCGGTCAACGATTCGTAATCGACTGAGACTCTAGAAGCCCCTGTTCAGGCCTTTGTTCCGTATTTATATTCTGCTGCAATCCATATCCTTTCTTGCTTTCTGCTGACGCCTCGTGAGTCGAGTGCGGGCGTACGTGAGTCAGCTCGAGGCCAATGTCCGCCTCTCGCTTGAGGTCACTCATGACGTACCTGAAGCCTGCACATTCTCTACCGGTCAATGAATCGTTACGGACCTAGTCCCGTAACACGTCCGTTGGCCGTGTTTTTGCTCTCCGGAGCAATCATTAAAACGTACAAAAAAAAAAAAAAAAAAAAAAATGTGAAAATATTTCTGAGTATGTATCCTTTGATTTTAAACGTTATCTTACATATATTTAGACCCGAAAATGAAGTACGATTCATACATTAACATGACAGGAAATGCTTATTATCTTCGTATTTGTAAAAATTCCATCTCTTTCCCAAGTCTCTCTCGATTTCTTTTTGACAAATCATAACATTAAGGTAAGTTCCTTCCAAGAAAAATCTTTTTTTTTTTTTCTCCATGCGTACATATGGGTTGAATTTCGGGGGTCATCGTTTATTATCAACATGAATCTTATCCGCTGGTTATATATCATCCAAACAGTAAGAGCTTTCGTTTCTTCTATTACTATCAATAGTTATTTCATCAGCTGGTTACATATCATCCAAAGGGTGGGAGCTTCCGCTCCTTCCATCATCAGCATCGTGTATTCCTTCGGTTGGTTATATATCATCCAAAGAGTGGGAACTTCCGCTCATTCCTTGGATTGGGAGCATTGGTTGACCCATCGGTCTTTTTACGATTGCGAATTGATCCAGGTTCGTGAGTCCCATGCTTCTTTCTCCTGGTTGAACTGTGTAAGTAACGGGTTGAATAGTAATGCATTCTGGTTGTCTCGACCATTCAACCGCTGGTTCGTCCGTCTCTCGTTTGCATGTCCTCTTATCTGAAACTGATCTACCAGTGATTAGACAAGGGAACCCCCCCTGGCAAAGGACCTTCCATGCTACGACTGCTACCACTGCGATGAGGCATACCGTGCCCCCCGTAAGCGTTAATGTATTTTGTAAAGCCTCGAACTTCTTAGACATAACTCTGAGTTGACTCATTCCTCGTGCCTTGTTAATAATTTCTTTCAAGTTTTCTCCTTTCTCTAGGGATCTCACGGGCGATTTGCCGCGGAGTTGGATGTTTGGTACCATTTCTAATTCTACTGCCGGGTTGCCTACTTCATGCGCCTTGTTCCCGTGAAGTATCGACGATAGGTCTATTTGGGTTCCATTAAATAGGCTGGTCTCTGAAAATGTCGTAATTTGGCGTGACGCCACTAATCTTACATTCTCTGTCCTAGCCCAACAGCCTGGGAACAGCCGAAGCGTGCCCATGCCCTGTAACGTCAACTTTCGATTCGTGCCTTGCTCGCAATTGATATACATCTTTTCGGACTCTTTCGTTGAATAAACCCACGTATTCTCGCTCTGAAGTTTCGCCCAGAATGTTTCCTGCAGTTTTGCTACTTTGAATTCGCAATTAGATAGATTACTGATTTTCCTCCCGGCGATGAGTTTGATTTCGCATGGTGAAAATTCGTCTATGTTTCTGACTGGCTCTGTATCCTGACAAACGTAATTCTTCTTAAGGCGTTTGCATTTGCTCAAAGTTTCCGTTGCGATTGGTATATAGCTTTCCGTTTCCGTGTTCAACGCCGCGTACTCTGCGTCGGGCCATATGTATACGAATATCGAGCTATTACTCTGTTTGACCGGGATAGGGGTAGCCTTATAGAGATCGTACTCAGTATGACTTAATAATGGGAATTGGATATAGTAAATAAGGTATGGGTACGAGAACCGGATTGATAAGCTCGCTATTCCTAAGATATCCAGGAAAGATTCCGCTCCGTCTGTCTCGGGGAACTTGGCGTCTAACATGGTTTGCGCGATCGTTGACTTTGTTTTTTCGAATACCGCTGGTGGCATAAAGCGTGGGTGCGGCATACCTCTGTATGCGAACATTACCGCGTTAGTTATTAATTCTGTGTCTAGTTCGTATTGCGTGACGCATCCACTGTATGTCTCCAAGGCTATGAATAAGTCCCTGAAATCGTCTTCGCGCTTCTCCGCCTGGCTTAGCTTGGTTACCATTGCATCTAGCTTTCCCAGCTCGTTCTGGACGTCTCCGAACTGGTTGTATATGATTTCGGTTTGATTAGCTATCAGACTCGCGAGCTGACCTGTGTGGTTATTATTCTGCTGGATTAGGTCCTTAAGCTCAATTTCAGAGTCCTCGTCTAGGTTACCGAACAGAATTTTGTCGATTTTCCCGATGATTGGGAACCAAGATCGTTTTGCTCTGCTCTGCGTGGTGCTTGACGTTGTACCCTGTATCATTCCCGCCAATCTATTCACGCTTCTTTGCGTCTCTTGCGTCCTTGCTCCCAGTAATCGAATTTCTTCCTCGTAAGGGCATGCTAAGAGCTGCCACTTTTTGAATAGTTCATCACATTTGTTTTTGAGCTCCGTAAACGTAGAATCAAGATTAGTCCCGTGTGAGAGGTACGGTTGTAAGTCGATTTTCTGCACAACTTTCCACGATACTCTGGATGTGTATAACCGTTCCAGCTTTTCCGTGATTAGTCCCGGATTCTGATGTATCGGACGTGTCTCCATATCTCCATCCCTATAACCCGCAATCCTGCAATGAGAATTTGTTGAAGTTGCGTTACGGGTGTGTGACGTTATATCCCGGGGAGAGTGCTGTTCTGATCGCGAACTACCCGTTGTCGATAACCACGAGATTCTTGCGTAGTCGACTGCTGGTCAAGTGTTGGACCCTGTACCGTATGTAATATACCGATAGTTCTAATGATACGTATTCAAGACTTACTATATTCGCGAGAGTTGAATGGGTGTTTTATTTCGTATGGTTTTTTCTTTGATTTCTGCTGGTATGCCAACTTTCCTCTTTGGACAGTGTCTTTGCGCTTATGTTCTTTATGCGAGAGTTTTTGCCGCGGGCCTGCAGTTGCATCTCGAATAGCCAAGAATCGGAGTCCACGGTCAGTTTGTCCGTGTGCAACAGAAAACAGAAATATGTTCTCGTAAGTAGTCTCGTTTCTACTGACTTTCTCTACTAAGCGGACGAATAAATGTCAATCCTTCGTTCTAGGCTGACTCATATTATCCTATACATTTTCTTATATTTGATTGGGCGTATGATTTGTAATCGGCTCCGCCTTCGGTACCATATCCGGCCTGTCGCAGTGGTACGTCCTATTAGGCGGGCCATTGAGCCCATGCCTGATTTTGATGCTATCGTGAGTACCTATCTTATGATGTGGTTTGCCAATTTCTGACATAGGTCAATTAATCATTTCTCTTTTTCCTGCTTCTAGTTGATGCAGCTTCAACCTTTTATTGCTAGCCGGCAGGTTCATTTCCAGCCTGATGGCTTCTACCTGCGCTAATCTTTTTGTTAGTTCCTGAATAGCCGACGATGACTTTCCCCGCCGTTATCTCATGGTTCCTATGTTAGTATATTTGTTCCCCGATCTCGACTGTCATGGTTTCTACTTAATGGAAGCCTTACTTGTTACGGATTCTCATATAGCGAATTATGATTGGGTATACCCCTACACCTCCTGTTTTTATTCCCCTTTTTTTTGTTTTCCTAATTCTGACCTTAACTTTAGTGCATATGTAATATTAGGTGGTTCGACAAAATCTAGTTACAGAGTGATACATTCGTTTATCTATCTAATAAAATATAGCCGTAGTTTGCAAGAAACGTTTCGTATACTTGAGAGTGTCTAATTATTCGAGCGCTGTGTGCGTTGTCTCGGTCATCCGATCCTTTCTATCATGAGATACCCCGGAAATTTCCTTGGCTGTGTAAACTCGATGGTGGAGCTGGCGCGTAGATAATTTTCTTGCAGTCTTGCAAAAAAATAAGAGACCTTTATGTCCGGGACTTATCGTCCCCGCTCTAGTCTGCTCTTGGCAGTTGTAAAACTAACTCGCTCAGTTTTGAGAGGAATTTACTCCAAAACAATATTAAGATGGCTGATATTTCGAACGTTTGCGTGTCCGACATCAAACTTGAGCACGGTGTCGAAGATTTTGGATCTGTTAATCCTGAGTTTGATCTGGTGTTCTACGGACACGTCGGGATTGCCCTTGACTCGGCATCTGGTGTTATCACTGATTTCCCACTTGAGTTCCATCGCGTGCACCCTGGACGCGAACTCATCGACTGTGAGGGTCAACCTGCCCCGATTGTGTATAATATTGATCCGCGGAGTGATCAGCTCGTGGTGTCCGTGTCTCTCCGCCACGGCAGTCCTCCGACTGATGAGGGTTTGCCTGTGGTGCGTTGTGCCAATCGTGATGAATTGAGGGCTGTCTCTCCGGTGAGCAGCTCGCTTTTTGAACGCGTCAGGCCTTATTCAGGTGGCCGACATGGGGAATTCATCAAGCTATGCAAGGACTCCTGTGAAGATGCTGAAGACTTCGTTGATGTGTGCAGTGACGTTACTCCAAGTGGATCCTTGATTGGTTTCCCCGACATCGTTGGATCCGATGTACGTGACAAGGGTGCTGTTACTAAGGACGATTTATCGGCATCGGCAAGTGGTCAGTTAACCGTGGGTAATGGCTCTTTATGTTCATCTCTCGAGTCCGGTGGCGCGGATCTTGTTCGTCGGACCCGAGATCTACCTGTTCTAATCGAAATCCGGCGCGACAGTGTGAAGAAATACGCCCGACTGAAGACCGGAGCCTTGAAGAGGCAGAAATTGGACCCTAAGTGTTTGCCTAAAAAAACTCGCAGGTCAAGGAGGCGACGGCGTGGGGTCCGCCGATCGCGCGTCGCAAAAGAACCAAGACTTCGTCGCGACTCCGTCAAACTGGACATCCCTGAACCTTTGAAGGAAGAGAGCGGTGATTATAGTGGCAGTGAGACCGTCCTGATGGAGGATCTCTCGGATATTGACGATGTGTTCCTCGATCCGGCCCTGGGACCCTTGGCCGATCGATTTTATTGTGAATGTCCTCCATCACCTGTCAACATCAGGGATATTCGCGCGCCTCTCTCGGGTTCTGTCGTTGTGAATCCCATGGCAAATACCTCAATTACTCGACGTGCTGTCAAGGGAGCGCCGGGATTCTTGCGGACTCGCGAGAACCCGCGGCGTCGCTGTAAGAATAATTTTCGACGAGCCTTCGGCGGTCTGGTGACCGATGCTTCCGATCGGGAGTACTGCCCTGCATGCTGTCTAGCTGCGCGGGATCGTCAAGCTTTACCTTCTTCTTCGATGTGCTATGCATGCCTGTAAGTATCGGATCCTCTGTGCTTTGTTCTTGGGATTTTACAGAATCAGTTTCATTCATCACCTTCCCTTTTTTTTTTCCAGCTCGGATCCCCAAAGTTGGCTCGATTGTTGAATGGTACCGGACAAGGTGTCCAGAGGAGCCCTTGCCTTTAAGCGCTGCTGAGCATCATTGATTGTGCCAGGCTTCTTGCCATGACTGAGCTGGATTGTCTCTTGCTAGTCTAAGTTTTCAAATATACGTGCTCATATTTTTCTGAATTGACAATTTTTGAGTTTCCCCCCCTCATACTATCCAATTTCCTGTTAATTTCCTTTTGGTAACTGCCGCGTAGTTATTTATTCTATGGGTGGAATCCAATGGAAGCCAATCGAGAAGTTGGCGTGTCTTCGGAAATTCATTTATTTATTTATTTATTTTTTTTTTTTTTTTTTTTTTTTTTGATATCTCATTTTTCTGTGAAGATGTATATGAGTGTGGTTGTGTCTGACTATCTATATGTTGATCTTGAATTTTTGTGTTTTTCGTTTCGATGGACTAATTAATTAATTGACCGCGAATGCTCAAACCTTTGGGAAGAACTCTATAGTGAGATGGGAGAAAAACGGAACACGTACATAAGAGGGCGTATCTTAATTGACGACGCATCTACGAATCAGCTATTTATCGTATAGAATAATCCTGTTTTAATTCTGTTGACATCCGACGGCAGCCATCCGACCTTTATTTTGGTTACCATAACATGCGTCAAAGAGCTCCCGAATAGCCAATGGGCTTCAGCCCCTATTGTTGCCTGTAACTCACTTGATCCAAAGGTAAGGAGAGGAAATGGAAATACAATAGTTATTACTGTGTCTATTACAATGTCTACTACCGTGCTATCTACCTTGCTATGGCTTGCGCTGCAGTGTGCATGACCTGTTTTATATACCCTGTTTTTATGTCCATTACCGTGCTATATACGTTGCCACGGCTTGCGCCACAGTGCGAATGACCTGTATTTATGCACCCTGTTTTCATGTCTATTACATGCTATATACGTTGCCGCGGCTTGCGCTGCAGTGTGCATGACCTGTCTTATATATCCTGCTTTTATGTCCGTTGCCGTGCTACGTATATATATATGTATTCCCGAGTTGCGCCGCAGTGCGCATGACCTGTTTCTATGTACCCTGCTTTTATGTCCATTACCGTGCTACGTATATATATATATATATATGTATTCCCGAGTTGCGCCGCAGTGCGCATGACCTGTTTCTATGTACCCTGCTTTTATGTCCATTACCGTGCTACGTATATATATATATGCATTCCTGAGTTTCGCCGCAGTGCGCATGACCTATTTTTATGTACCCTGCTTTTATGTCTATTACCGTGCTATATACACTGCCACGGCTTGCGCTGTAGTGCGCATGACCTATTTTTATGTACCCTGCTTTTATGTCTATTACCGTGCTATATACACTGCCACGGCTTGCGCTGCAGTGCGCATGACCTATTTTTATGTACCCTGCTTTTATGTCTATTACCGTGCTATATACACTGCCACGGCTTGCGCTGCAGTGCGCATGACCTATTTTTATGTACCCTGCTTTTATGTCTATTACCGTGCTATATACACTGCCACGGCTTGCGCTGCAGTGCGCATGGCCTATTTTTATGTACCCTGCTTTTATGTCCATTACCGTGCTATATACATTGCTGCCGCTTGCGCTGCAGTGCGCATGACCTATTTTTATGTACCTTGCTTTTATGTCTATTACCGTGCTATATACACTGCCACGGCTTGTGCTGCAGTGCGCATGACCTATTTTTATGTACCCTGCTTTTATGTCTATTACCGTGCTATATACACTGCCACGGCTTGCGCTGCAGTGCGCATGACCTATTTTTATGTACCCTGCTTTTATGTCTATTACCGTGCTATATACACTGCCACGGCTTGTGCTGCAGTGCGCATGGCCTATTTTTATGTACCCTGCTTTTATGTCCATTACCGTGCTATATACATTGCTGCCGCTTGCGCTGCAGTGCGCATGACCTATTTTTATGTACCTTGCTTTTATGTCTATTACCGTGCTATATACACTGCCACGGCTTGTGCTGCAGTGCGCATGACCTATTTTTATGTACCCTGCTTTTATGTCTATTACCGTGCTATATACACTGCCACGGCTTGCGCTGCAGTGCGCATGACCTATTTTTATGTACCCTGCTTTTATGTCTATTACCGTGCTATATACACTGCCACGGCTTGCGCTGCAGTGCGCATGACCTATTTTTATGTACCCTGCTTTTATGTCCATTACAGTGCTATATAGTAGTGTGCATGGGTCTTCGCCATAACCTGCATTTTTACGTCCAATTCTCAGTTTAGCCTGTGAAAGTTTTACACGAAGGACGCTGAGTAAAATTCTTGTGTGCCCGATTGCTGCTGAAAGATAGTTGAAGTGCTGTATCCCAAGGTACGTCCCCTGTTTCATTTGTGGTGTATGTATTGGTGCTAGGATAAGGTTCTGGATGTGAAGGTACCAGATAGGATGCTACATGTTTATTATAAGCTCTCAGGACCCTTGGATATGGTCATATATACTAGATGGGTCCTAGATCTATCGTTGTAGATGATAATATAGCTGATTCAGTCCTTATTAGTGTCAGGATTCGAGTTTTAGTTGAGGTTCCATCAAAATTTCATGCTTCGTCTGACTTGTGAATTTATAAAACTCCTTGGCTATCAGGATTTTATCTGAGCTCTCAGGACCCTTGAAAATGATTGGATATACTGAATGGGACATGAATCCATCATTCTAGATGTTAATATAGTTGGTTTGGCCATTATTAATGTCAGGATTCAAGTTTTAGTTGACACTTATTCGAAACCCCATGTTTCGGTTGACTTGTGAATTCATGTAACTTCTTGGCTATCAGAATTTTATCTGAGCTCTCAGGACCCCTGAAAATGATTGGATATGCTAGATGGGACATTAATCTATCATTCTAGATGATAATATAGTTGGTTTTGCCATTATTAATGTCAGGATTCAAGTTTTAGTTGACACTCATTCGAAACCCCATGTTTCGGTGAATGTATGAATTTACATAACTTCTTGGCTATCAAAATTTTATCTGGGCTCTCAGGACTATTGAAAATGGTTGGGTATGCTAAATGGGGCCTGAATCTATTATTCTAAATGATAATATAGTTGGTTTGGCCGTTACTAATGTCAGGATCCGAGTTTTAGTTGAGGCTCAATCGAAATCCCATGTTTCGGTGAATGTATGAATTTACATAACTTCTTGGCTATCAAAATTTTATCTGGGCTCTCAGGACTATTGAAAATGGTTGGGTATGTTAAATGGGGCCTGAATCTATCATTCTAAATGATAATATAGTTGGTTTGGCCATTACTGATGTCAGGATCCAAGTTTTAGTTGAGGCTCAATCGAAATCCCATGTTTCGGTGAATGTATGAGTTTACATAACTTCTTGGCTACCAAAATTTTATCTGGGCTCTCAGGACTATTGAAAATGGTTGGGTATGCTAAATGGGGCCTGAATCTATCATTCTAAATGATAATATAGTTGGTTTGGCCATTACTAATGTCAGGATCCAAGTTTTAGTTGAGGCTCAATCGAAATCCCATGTTTCGGTGAATGTATGAGTTTACATAACTTCTTGGCTACCAAAATTTTATCTGGGCTCTCAGGACTATTGAAAATGGTTGGGTATGTTAAATGGGGCCTGAATCTATTATTCTAAATGATAATATAGTTGGTTTGGCCGTTACTAATGTCAGGATCCAAGTTTTAGTTGAGGCTCAATCGAAATCCCATGTTTCGGTGAATGTATGAGTTTACATAACTTCTTGGCTACCAAAATTTTATCTGGGCTCTCAGGACTATTGAAAATGGTTGGGTATGCTAAATGGGGCCTGAATCTATCATTCTAAATGATAATATAGTTGGTTTGGCCATTACTAATGTCAGGATCCAAGTTTTAGTTGAGGCTCAATCGAAATCCCATGTTTCGGTGAATGTATGAGTTTAGATAACTTCTTGGCTACCAAAATTTTATCTGGGCTCTCAGGACTCTTGAAAATGATTGGATAATCTAAATGAAGTGTTCCTTCACTGTTCTGAAACGATTAGAACACTTGATCCCTGAAAAGTGAGTCGGGGTATGGAGTTGAAAGTCAAAATCTGAAAAATTTCATGTTTCGATGGAAAAAACTGGTTTTGGCTATATCTTCCTCCCTTTTGCTCCTATCTCGTTGAAATTTTGTACTGTGGTATATCTCTCAACCTAGTTTAGGGGAGAAATGTCCCTGTGGGGTGTAGTACCGTATACGTTTGGTTGTGGTGATGAAACCTAAAATTTCTCTGGTTTGGCTGGGAACGAGTGCTGCTGGGTGTGGTATTCGCATATTTTGATGTAATTCCTTGGTACTGTGGGGCTGTGAGGTTCGAGTGTCCTCCGAATCTTTGATGAATGTTACTTCATTATTATAAGCCTACAGTTGGGATGATTTGGGTTACTTGTGGCCCCAGAGTGCCAGTTCTGGGTAGTGAAAATTTTATTTAGGCTCTCTAGGCGTTCAGAAATGGTTGAAATAATCAGACATGATATTCATCTTTCGCTCTGGGCACCTAACCCCCGTGATTGTAGCTCTTTGTAACCCCCGTGATTCGTAGCTTCAGGTGTGGCCATGAAGTCTGATTTTTTTTGTATTAATTTTGTATTTGGGCAGTCTTGCCCGTATATGGTTTAAATAACTAAATAAATAAATAAACGATTCTTGGCGTTGAGCTGGGGGGGGGGGGGGGGGTGGGTTGGGTCTACTAGGCAAAGTTTTGGAATATCAATGTATCGATATTTTCTCATTCCAGGTGTACTGCTACTTGTGTTTGGACTCAAGTGAATCTTGTTTATCTGGTCGTGCCATTTTCTTACAGTGAGTTACGAAATGTTTTATCTTACATTTTCTTTGTTGTAAATATGAATGTTCAGATGACTAAATCAGGTTCCTTCCAAGAATACGTATGGTGAGTTTTATCATGTGTCTAATCTGGTTTCCTGTGTCGAGAGTCGATCCCCTCTTGCTGCTAGGTCCTTTTAGGTCTGGAGTCGGCTGACAGAACAGTTTGAGTCTAACTATTGTCTCCGGGAAATGCAAGGATTCAGCTCGTGGGAGCTGTTGCTCCGTGATGGGTAAAAATCTTTTCTTCGTGTGATCCGAAGAGTTTGTGCATGCGACTCTTCGCGTCGTTTACTTTTCGAATGGCGTATCAATGATGGGCTTTGGTTGCTGCTTGTATAACATATAATTGTTCCGTTTCTTTTGTGCTGTGCTAACCATGCTTCAATTCGATTGATATTCTGTTGATGCTCATGCAATGATCCTGATGTTTCCTTCTTCTTATCTACAGGTTGTGCCGCTACTTCAGTCTGCCGTGCGCCGTTCCCTTCTCTGCTCTGGTGAGTCTGATTTCCACTGTATAAATAGTTTCCCTTCCCTAGGTATTTGAAAATTCGCGTCATGTCGTCGAGGCGGTTTGTATCGGCAGTTCTGCCCGTGATTCTGGATAGCTGGATTCTCGATTCCGAGCCCGTAAGTCACTACTCCAACTTTTCAAGGCTCTGCAATTGTTCTAACGTTTGTTTGCTGGTTTCCCGCTGCATTCCCTGATGATTATGTTCCCGTTGATTTGGTGATGGCGTATGGATGTTATTATTCCTCCACGTTCATGATATGCGTTCCTCTCATAATTAATTATTTGTTTATATTTTGTTTTCATGGTGGTGGCGATGATTCACTCGTTTTTATTCGACCTCCTTATTGGTTGAGGCTAACCGTCCTCTTTTTCTTCTTTTGAATGCTGTGGTAGCTGGATTTCTAACATTGCCATCCTCTGTCGCGCACCTTACTGAAATTTATCATTTACTCCACAGGTTTCCACACGCTTGTCGTCTCCTGTACAAAAAATCTTCGTAAAAAAAAATCATGGAACTTACGGGACGCGTTTTTGACTCGGTTCATTGCAGCACGAAGGCGAAGAGCCTCGACCAGGTTCGAAAAATAGTTCACGGGACTACGCCCGTGATGCGAGAGTATCCGAATCATAAGGTAGGTTTGCTTTATTATTTTCGGTCAGTGCTCCTGTAGAGTGATTAAAGATTTTTCATTGATTTCTCTTTCCTTCCAGTTCGGTGGATGCCATCCAATCTTGAGCACGGCCGAGGCTGCACGTCACGCGGAGAGATACCTGCTTTCTCCGACCGCGGAGGTTTCATGGGTTGGGCTAGAGCGAGTCTACGCTCTGCCTCACGAAGACCGGCCACTGAGCGAGGCTTTGGACGACTTCGTGTACCTGCGGGTCGAGCATGACCGAGACCTTGAGGGAAGGGACCCGAAGCCCTTGTATAAGAGGTCTGTTAGTCGGAAGCCGAGGGTTTCGTTCGAGCTCTCCGAGGTGGAAGAGCGATTAAATCGTGAGCTGGCTCGTACCGCCGACCAGCATCTGCTGTTTCCTTGTGCGTTCAACGCGGACCCTGGTCTCGGTGCGAAAACACCCCTCGACAGTTTCCCCCTCAATGTCAATCCTGCGGTCAACAAGGCCCTTGGTGATCGGCCCGGCATCACGCGTCCTCTTTACAACATTGCCGCTGCTGGGTCGTTTACAACTCTCGGCACTGAGGATGGGAATTGTGACAGCGCTGCCCTGTCGCTGTTTGGGGGCGCAATGGCCTGTCTTGTCATCCGGCCTGAACACGAGGAAGATGTCCATAACATGGCCCTGGACATCCTCTCTCGTTGTCGGCCTGAACTAGTCAGTGAGTGGAAAGCGGGTTGCAATAAACCCCTACACCACAGAAGAATCGTCTTCGCCCCTAAACAGTTGCGTAAGCGGGGGATCCCCTTCGAGATCACCATCGTCTTCCCCGGGGACTTAATTCGTTTCGGAGTACGCTCTCCTTACATGATTTATTATTTAGATTCGGTAATTACCGTATCGACGGATATAGGGGGGCCTCTCTGGAATGATGTGGCCGGGGCTTTTAGCACTTGTGCCTGTGGCCATGCGGGCGTGAGTGCAGTCGCTGGCAACATGTCCCGTTTAAAGCTTCGGGAGTGCGAGGAGCCTGGTTGCCATGTTATTTTCCGACGGGCGGAGACCGGGAGGGCTCATGCGCTTGGGCATACGGGGGTTGAGCGGCTCGCTTGTGGCATTTGTCAAAAGACTTATGCTAGTAAGCGAACACTCCGTGGCCATCAGAAGACGCATTCTCCCTATCCACGAGGCAAGGAGTGTCCACGATGTTCGGAACGTTTCACCCCTTCCTACCTTCCGGTCCATCTTCGTATTTGTAAGTCTTCTTACGAATGCGATTGTGGTGAGACCTTCTGGCGCGGGACAGAGCTTGCAAACCATCGCAGGCGATGTCCCGTTGTCCTGGCATCGAACTGCAACCCCCGGGCCGTCCAGATTCGGAGTTGTTCCGATACGCCTCCAACCTCGCTGAAGCTGGAGCGTTCTGATGCGGTCATCTCGACAGGGTCCGCGGCTATCGCCGACTCCTCGCGTGGGATGCAAGGACCCTTGGCTCTCTTGCGTTCCATTGAGGTGTCCGATTGTAGTTCGCTATTCACGGGACGCCCGATGTCGCCGTCGCGGCTCAACGATACGCAGGCCTTCATTCCATCTATTGCTGAGCCATCGCTCCCGGGCCCTGTGGTCCCATCTTGCTCATCCTCGCGGTCCCTTTCTGTCGGGCCTGTGGTGAAGTCCATCGAGGAGGTCCATCTTGATTTGGGGCTGTTCCCCCGAGCTCTCAGTCCGCCGCCCTCTGTCTCGAATCCGCGGGTCACCTTACGTGATCTAGTGGAACAGGTGGGCAGGGGTGACGTGATTGAGGGCACTCCTCTCGTTTCTGAGGACTTCTTCGTCGAGGTCCTTGGTGCTACCACCTTCGAGGATTCCGATGTACCGGAGCTGTTTGACGGCGTTTGTCAGCTCTGCTATGGTATCTCCAAACATGAGTCACGGTGTGGGAGTCATTATCAATGCCCGTTTTGCTCATACTCGAACTTTAAAACGACCTCCGAGTATGAGCGGCATATTCGCAAGCCCATATGCTCTCCACCCTTGGAAATTGGAGTTACCGAATCTGAACCACCTATACCTCTTCCTCCTGAGGATTCGCTCGAATCTCACGGCTCCGTGGTACCCACTCCGGAGGAGTCCGTCCCTGTTTGGGAGAATGCAAGTGCTGTGCTGCGGAATGACCTTGATTACGTGATGTATGATCACGGTATCGTCCTCGGGCCCGCACCGTACTCAACGGTTGATGCCGACGATCACATTTCAGAATTGCCTCGGTCAGAGGCTGAGCAGGCTCCAAACGTGCCGACGGGCGCTCCCGTGGCCCCTGTCCGCGTAAGAATAGATCGGCGGCACTTTGACCGAGTAGTTCGCCAAGCCGAACATGAGTCACTGAATAGTCGGTCCCCCGATCTGACGTAGTTCCAGATCGTGGTGACGTTAGGTTGAGGGCCCTGTACTGGCTTGAACTCTCTGGTTTCTGAACGTGCCAAATGCGTGCTAACTCTAGGTTCATTGATTCCTCAGGCATGCCCCTGTGTACCTGCGCCGCGATCAACTATCTGCCCTTCCGGACCGTTACTTCCCTTCATAGGATTTTATTAAATTTTATTAATGGACGACCCGTATTTTCTTTGTATTAGTTTGTCCAAGCGATTTCCGTCTATTTTGTAAAAAGCTTATTTGTTTCAATGGCCATTTCCTTATGCACGGTCAGTGATGTTCCTCTATTTTTTGTCTATTGCTATTTTACCTGTACTTGTATTCTACGTTCCTACAAATGTATGTATGTGGGTGGGAATTTTTTCGCCAAAATCTGTTGTACTTATTGAATATATGATGTGCCATTTATTGATCTAGGCTAAGTTTCCTTTTATATATTGATGAAATAAACTGATCTCCCGTGATCTACTTCTATTACTATACCCTGCCCTTCAATTTGATGCCCACGCTTAAGGCGTTCATAGTTAGACCGAGATGCGAGTCTATTACCGTGAGGTCATATATAAATATATATCGAGCTCATTTGGAGGAGCGTCAAAATTTAACTGTCGTCTGATCGTGAATACGAAAGCTGCTGCAGTAATTTTGATTTATTGAAGAATACTCATCTCATACGTTCATTGAATAACTTTTACTAGCTTCTTAAGAATCAGAAATTGCCTAGAAAGTGTTTGGATTCTAATTAAATATATTTGTATAACTGTGGAGTTGCGGGAGGTGGAAGGAGCAAGAAAGACTAAGGAAAAAAAATATTTTCCTCTCTTTTTATTTTTGACTTGATTCATACATTTTCAAACTTTTCTATTGAACAAATGTCATTACCTTACAATTTTTCTCCGATCGAAATATATGTATATACATATACATTCAATATTTTTGCTTTTGCATAATTTCAGAATAACTTGTTCCGAAAGATATCCAAAACAGCTGGGGAGCTGTGTTCTTGCTGCACTTTCTTAGAAGAATTTAGGGATCTTTCTCGACCTCAGGGCGCGTTAGACTTTTGTCGACGCTCAGTCCCAGCGCTCGTCGAGTACTGGTCCCAGGTATCCATTGTGAATCGGAACCCATCTTGGATGGGGTTCTGGCTGCACCTGTGGCTGTTGAGGCTGAATCCTCGCTTCCGGTCGCGCTTCACTCGTTTTCTCCGGAATTTCGCACAATATTGCGCCGGCAATACAAATTGCAATTACGTCGGGCAATATATTTATATCTAACCTTAATCCACCAATCTCGAATCTCAATCGCATTGTTTCAGTGCGTCTCACCGGTCGTGGTCGCATTATGTATGGCCGTGCACACGTAGGCCAAGCGTTTTCTTCGTCCTCCAAGTCTTCGCCGAAGAGACTTCTTAAATCCCAGCTGTTCCTATATCTTGTCACATGAAGGCCCTCGATGACCCTTCGGTTCCATGCCCTTGTTTGAAGTCTTGACAGTCGAGTCCGGGTATTCTCTTCTCCATACAGTAGTTGACTCAAGTTCCACACGTCACTACCATTCATCGAGTGTTTCCCTTCGGAGAAAATTGAGCACCACTTTCGATTTTCCTGGCGCACACACCTCCATTCCTCGCACTCCGAGGGACTATACAAAGCTTTGCCCATGTGTGCCATTGCGAAAATTGCTTTGCCAAAAAATTGAGGAGCAAGGTTATAGCTCGGCGGTTGCGAATATACTGGTGCATAATAATGCAGAAACTGCTCATAGTGCCGCAGGTTTCCGTGTCCAGGATTGCTGAATGCGCTTTTTCTTATCTCGCACTCCGTCTTCTATGGCAGTATCACATGCCGCTTGTACACTTTATGCTCTGGATTCTAATTTTAACTGATGCTGAAATGTTGCTTGTATTTTCCTGTTATCTCGTACTCACTAGATCTCCTGATTTCCTTGTATCAGTTGTTGGATTTTTTCGCGATGATCTTTTTGGAAAACTTTTCCGATTGTTTCGCCTACGTGATTGATCCGTTTCCAGAATCTTTCGCGGTCTCGCGCAGCTTCCTCCCATGGACTTTGGCGCGCTATCTGGTAAGCGAAGGCCCAATGAAGCAAGTGATGTACTGTCACTTCCGGGTGAAATCTCACACGCTTTTTACCTTCGCCACCGCCACCAGTATTCTTGATTCGTGGCCCGATGAATACGTTCATGTTAATCTCGTTCTCATGTTGAACGCACTGCGGTTTTTCTAGTGATTGGGTTGAGTCCATTATCGCGTCTGGGCCAGGTCGTGAGTATACAAGGTATGTTATAGGTAACGCTCGTCGTATACCGGTCCCGTTCTGGTTTCCCTCGTAGTTCATTCCTGATCCTTACTGCTTGCCGCTTTTTGCGTCTGAATTTCTTCTCTTTGATCGGGCTCTTCATCGTATTGAGTTGCCATTTGACGTCCACACCCGTATCCGATTGCACTGCGCAGTTGATCATCGGTTGCCATCCGCCTAATTCTGCTTGGTTTCCAGATTTCTTCGGAATTTGCTACCGATGTGAAATTACTGAAGCACTTTCCGGACAATCACACGTTTGAACGCGTCAGCGTAACCTTAGAACATCCATCACAGTTATGTATATCGTTACTTTTGGCGTCCGTTGGCCGTGTAAAAAAAACTCTTTTTGAAATTTTCCTCGCACATTTTCAGTTCGGTCTGTCTCTCGAAAAAAAATAAAGTGTTGTTGCTTATAATCATTGGGTTTCGATCCTTCTGTAAAAATTTATTTTGTCGTAGAAGACAATATTAATTCGACCATAGATTAAATAGAGGCGAGGTGATATTCTGTACCCCTTTTTCTCGTGATGCATAATTCATGGTGGGGATAAACGGCTCGCGCGCGCGCCACGTGATGAACGGTCGCGAGGGCGTGAATCCTCCCTACCATTTCCCCGATTCATCACCGTCTCGACTTCTCGGAGGGGCTTTGTCAATGCGAATGTCACTACTGCCCTCTCTAGGCTGAATTACCCCTCATCTTTGGCTCTGACTAATGCGGGGGTGGCAGAAAATTTAAGCTACACTTATTGAAACTACGTTAAGGCGTCTGCAATCACAGTCGAACTTTGCGTTGAAAAGGACGTGACATCGTAAGGATATAATTGTTGGGTAAGTTTTTGACCTCATCCATTGCTGTTGTGAATTTCTAGGACCTGTGATGTGAATATTGTTGTGATTTCCAGTGATGGATCTTGAACATTTTGCGACAACCGCGATGCCTTTGACTGGCATGCGTCGACCGCTTTCTTCAAGGTTTGCCCCTGCTGGCTGGTTGCGCGGTAGCCGCATTGGGGTTTTCTTCTTTGCTCCCCATGTGATGTATCCGGCTCCACCTGGTCCTGAGTGGGTCTGGTGTCCTAGAGCCCCGTGGGATTCTTCTTTGGCTTTTCTTGGACACGATCCGTCCAGTATTGTTGTATGCCCGCCAGGACCTCAACCAGCAGTGGCGACTGATTCGATGCCTCTTGATGGCTCGTCCCGTCGTCCTCTTCGTGTAAGTACTCTTGTTTTGTAACTGCTTCTAATATTTTCTAGCCAATCTTAGTTTTTGAATGACTTGTCACATCTCATGTCTTTCTGCTGTTGCCTGAGTTCGTTGATAAATGAGGTCAATGTGTTAGTTGGAGAGGGATGAGTGGATTAGTGTGGAAAAATTGGGTTCTTTTGAATTGCTAATTTCTCTCTTTTCTTTGTATTTTCCTTTGTTTTTGTTTTTGTTTGTTTGTTTTTTTTTTTTTTTTTGTTTTTTTTTTTCTTTTGTTTCTCTTCTTTTTTCTCATTCGGTATATTGGTGTTTTCAAAGTTCGACTGGTCATGAAGACCTCCGAACGTGTGAGCCCTATCTGTCTAACGCTTACCCTCGCTTTGAAAAAACCCGTGTGGTTGGACCACCCTCATCGCGACACTCAAAGCGTGTGCATTTTGCATCAATCTTCGGATCCCGGATACCTCGCGTCTATTTCTTCCTAGGGATCGATCGTGGCACTCTCTGCCTCGTGCCTTACTTATTTACCGTGGTCTTTCCCGAGATTCCACCGAAACTTCCACGTGCGAGTATGTAAATGAATGGACTGGGATATATATTTATGCTGTGATTATGATGTTACAGAGACGCCAGCGCCGACGCCGTGCTGTCCGACTGGAGCCTCCAGGTATTGCGGCTGATGCTGCCCCTTCTGACGTTTCGGGTATTCGACCTGAGGCTGACCCTAATGGTCCAGGAGATGGCTCGTCCGCTCCTGAATCGCCTCCTAGCCTCGAGGTTCCTAGTTGGTCCGTCTCGTCCCGTGCCATGTTTGATCTGCGCAACTCCAACTCGTTCGCCGGGTCTCCTCGACGTCCGACCATCGACTCCGATGTTTTGAATAATGTATTACAAGATTTGCTAGACCGCAACATTCTTGAACGCGCTCGACCTACCATAGGGTCTGGCTCTCCTTCCATTGATGGTACTGTTGAGAGGCAACACTTTGGTGCAGAGTTAGCTGACGCTGTGCGGCCTGCCCCTGAACGTCGCGAAGCCCTGAGACCCGAAATTGAGCCACGTGGGGTCGTTCAGGCTAGGGTTGAGCGCCCTGAGCCAAGAATTAGTCGTCGCTCTAACCCTTTGGATTCTTTTGCGGCTTATGCTCTTCCACTCGATAGGTGCCAGTGGGGCATTCCGCCTGGCGAAACTCATATCACTTTACCGCGAAATTTCGTGGTGAGTTGTATAGAGGCAATTCGTAATATGTTCGCTTGTCCTATCTGTGATGATCTGATGTATCCGCATTTTCTCCAATGTGATAATGGGCATGCTGTTTGTGAGCGATGCTTGTGCCGCGTCACGCATTGTCCAGAATGTCGAGGCCGCCGTCCTTATTGGCGAAATATCGTTGCTGAAAGAGCTCTTGAGTCGCTTTATTTTCCTTGTCGCTATTTCACGCAGGGTTGCCGCGAATTTCCCAAAGCCTCTGCTTGGTTGGCTCATGCAACTAATTGCACCTTCCAAGTGCCGCAGATACCCATTGAAGAAGAATTAAATATCGAGCGCTTACTTGAGGTTGATTGATTATTGATTCTGTATAATTGATAAATATGTCCGCAGGTGAATATAAAATAAAATGCTACCCATCTACCCCACGATTTTCTTTTGTTCATTGATTTCCTTCCTTCCCGACCAATTTCTGTTAATTTAGATAGCCAATGAGTGGTTATTTAAAAACCCTCATGTGCCCCATACTTGGATTATTGCTATTAGATGGGTGAATATTATTTGTTCTTTGGTCTTGGTTCTTTCTTTCTTTTGCTTTCTCATGCCCTAGTCGGGTGCTGTCGTCCGTTGGCCGTGCAAGAAATTTGAAATTTTTCGTTTGATATATGTGTTTCCCTCTCTTGTTCACGTATCGAGTGTCAGACTCATCATTTTTCTATTTATCATTCCGATTTTCCTGGTCTCGCATACATCGACCGGTAAGCCAAAAAAAAATTCATTAACCGCTAGCTTATTACAAGCTCAATGAACACCACTGTCGATGCGCCATACGCCGCTCGTGCCTTCTCTTCCACATTCTGTTACCAATGTGCGTCTGCAATTTTTGCTCACGTCCCGCTGATGGATCTTCCGTTTCCAATTTCTCCACGAATCCCGCTCGTTCGGGGGTCTCTCTTTGCTCATACGGCGCATTCCTGTAATTCAGCTATCCATGCTATTTTCCTGAATGTCACCTTGCTTACGTGCTTGACTTCTGCTTTCCTACCGATACGATTCTTTCGAGGAGGGGGTGCTGCTTCTCTATTGGTTGACCAACCGCCCTTCTCTAGGTTGCGGCCACCTTGCCTGATCACCACTTATTGAGGGGAGGTAAGACAGTATATGAGTTTGACGAGCATGAGTTTTACTCACTTGTACTCTTCTGAGTTGAAGTATAACGTTCTCCAGAGCTTCCGGGTATCCGTCACGGTGAGTACCACGCATGTGATCTGTCGTTCGATCTGTAGTGTGAGACTTTTATTCTCATAAGAAAATTTCACTCGCAGATCATGAGTCGTCAACTTCGTGCTCCATCTCGTGATATGCAAGCTGGTCCCTCGCGGCGGCGCCCTCACACGGGTGCTCATTTGGTGATACCCACCCACGAGGTTCCTCCTCCATCTCGACCGGGGCGCGGGTATCCCGCAGCTACCCGTGCGCAGCAGCAGGTTCGACCTGGCTCGATCGTGGTTTACAATTCTAATCGCCGTCGCTACCAGCCTGAAACAATGCCACGTGTTCCCCAGGCGGATCCCTCTCAAGGCCGTTCTCCCAGCTCTCGACAGCGTTCACGGCAGGTAAGAGTATATCCTTTGGTTCTTCTTTCCCTCCCTCTTTTCTTTCTCTCTTGCGATGTCTGATACTGCCTGCGTGTTTGCAGCGTTGGCGCTGCTCGAGGGCCACGCCAAGGGCTCTTTCATCTCATGAGGCAATTGATCGTGTCAACTCGTGGAGTGGTAATCAGAGTTCCCATGCTTCTCCTGAAGGAGATTTGGAACATTTCTTCGCTTCTGAGGTCGAAGTTTTTCTCTCTTCTTTCGATCCGCTCATTCCCGATCCGCTCTGCTGTGCTCGTTATTGTAAAACAAATTTTCCGTCCTTGTTGGATGGGGCATCACTTTCCGATTCAGATGTCTCATCCTCTGCGTCACCTCATGTTCCAATGCCTCTTATGAGTCCTAATACCACGACTTGTTGTTCCGATCGTATCGATGAACGTTCACCTTCTTGCATTTATGCGGAAGACTTTGAAGTTAATATGGATCTTCTCCTTGAAAACTGATGGTGGGTTATTTCTGTTCCCTTTACCCTTTGCGTATAGTTTGTAACTAATTTTTGTATCGTCCACAGGCTCGTCGAGTGTATGCAGGTGCATTCCCGTGGTACGATCCTCTGTTCTCGAGTCATGCACAGCTCGCAGAGTGCCCTCCGTTCCAAGAGCCATCCTCACGTTCGGAGAGGGATATGCAAAGGACCATAGTGTCACTTACTGACCTACACCGACTACGTGATATCCTTGTGACCATCATGCAATTGAGGGTCACCGACGTCACGGCCACCTTCGAGTTGGAGCACCATCGTACTCATTCTGACCATGCTCCAAGACAGAGTCCAGGCCGTCTTATATGTCCTGCTCTCTCTGGTTTGGATCTGTTTGTGGCCGTCATTGATAGCCTATGGCTTGCCGAAGAAACCGCTGTTGACAGTGCTCTTGATTGGATGGAGGGTGAGCTTCCCGGCTTGCGGGATAGGCAACGGAATTTTTCTCAACAATTCCATGCTGATCGACAATTCCTGAGGAGACGAGCGGAGCGGGCTGATGCAAACCTCCGCAATATGGCGTCGGGTTCCCAACCGAGAAGGTTGCTGTCATCCGTACGGCGTTCAATACGCGCTTTATTTGGAGAGGATAGTTCGTCGATTTCTTCGGACGATTCCAATGCCGAGCCGCCTGCCGAGGAACGTACTCGTACTAATACTGCCTCGAGGAATGCCGATGAACTTGCGTCTCAAGAACGGCATGGATTATTACCTGCGGTAAGGCGCCTGGATTCGCACCGTGATGATGCTCTTACACGTGGAGTCATTCGAGACAGGGAGATGACTGCTCGTGACGGAATTAATGAGATCTTTACTTGCCCTATGTGCCGTGATCCGATTCTTCCCTTGTATACTCAGTGCCCTCGCGGCCATGCGGTATGCGACCGATGTCGTCGCTCTTATACCGACCGTCGGTGTCTGGTTTGTCGCATAGATCATATCCCTCAAATCAACTCTGTTCTTTCATCTTTGAGTGATAAGCTCTCTTTTCCGTGTCGCTACAACTATTTGGGGTGCCCTTGGAACCCCTTGGGTACTGAGTGGCGCGAGCATGTGCGAGGATGTGCTTACTGTCCCGGGCTGTCGGATCGTACCCGTGAGCAAATCAGTGCTCTTATAGCTCGTCCTTCACGTTCGTCGGCCGAGTGATTACGATGAGCTGCCCACTCATGCCTACGCGATCTATTTCATTTTTGTATGAAAATCTCATGAGATAAGCTGTATGGTGATGATGTTTAATAAACTCCTCATAAAATATGTTGTCTTTCTCATTTCTTGATCCTCCCTCTCCCTTCCAAAATAACCAAACGTTTTATTGTTTTTCACACTGATAAATGACCATTGACTAATCGAAATTCTTCTCTATGGTGTCTTATTCGTGAGTCATCGAGGTTTGAAAATAGGCCCTACTTTATTGACAATGAAAATGTTGTAAACTATATCACCCTCAACTACTTAAGTGACTGCATTGATTTTCCCTTTCCCTTTTGATCATAATTCGATACTGCGTCAATACTTATCTTAATGCCTATTCCCAATAATTTTTACCTTTGAATTCGAATTCATTCGAGTCTAATCTATACAACTAGTACTGAATATCTAAATCATGTATTACGTATACTCTTCAGAGATGCAGTCACATCTATACGCAGTCTAGCCCTCTTGAAAACTCACAAAATAGCATGAATATAATAATTCACATCTAAAACTTGAATACTGGCATGAAGCCATCATATGGGTATGATCAAATAGGAGGGTGTGTTCCTAAACATGGCTATCCTTATTTGATTATGGGAACTTTCGCGAAATGATTTTTGTCCGGAACTCAAAATTCGTCATCGTTGTTACTGTGGTGGTTTTTAAGCTTATTTATATGAACCACTCGCGTTTGGTCGCCCTTCTTAATCTTCGCATTGTTTTTCTTGTAATCGATTTCCAGAATCTCGCATGGGCCTACATAATGCTTGTCTCCCTTACCCTGTCTTGGTTCTTTCAACAAGTACACCGTTTCTCCCTCCCTGAAGCTTTTTGGGTTGATTTTTTGATCGTGGTAGAACTTGGATTTGAACTTAGACTGGACGAGATTCATGGCTGCTAAGGTCCTGAGCTGAATTTTTGCTTCCGCGACCTCCGCAAGGTATTGGTCATAAGTCATAAGCTGATCGCGAGGCGGGAATCTCGACGGTGTTCTAGCTCTTTTACCAAACACGATTTCGTGTGGGGAATATCCAAGTCCTTCGTGTTCCGTTGTGTTGTACGCATGTTGTGCAAGGGGCAGAAGTTCATCCCAGTTGGTATTCTCATTCAGATACATGGCTAAGTATTCATTTAGAGTGTGATGCATCCGTTCAATTGCTCCATTCGATTGTGGTCGATATGTCGAGGTGCAAAACTTATTGATTCTAAACATTCTTGCAAATTCCTCGAATACTCGGCCCATGAAGTGAGACCCTTGATCGGTGAGTATTGTAACCGGTGTGCCAAAGTAGCAAATAAATTGTTCTACAAAGACCTTCGCGACTACTCTGGTTGTTGCTTCGGTTGTTGGTGTTAGTATGCAATATTTGCTGAAGCAGTCTTGGATTGTCAAAATGTAAACGTTTCCGTGTTTTGTGGGTGTTTTTGGTCCTACAAAATCCATCGATATCTTTTCGAATGGCGATGCCGGGGTATCAGTAATGATCATTGGCAACCGTGTTTTTACCCTCACGAGTTTGTCTGTTTGGCACGTTGCACAGCCTCTCACGAATGCTCGAACATCAGCTTGCATGTTCCGCCAGTAGAATTCACTTGCTATCCTGTCATATGTTTTCGTAATTCCTTTGTGGCCTCCTATCGCGGACTCGTGATATTCTTTTATGATACGAAAGCGCTCTTCCCCGGGTGGCACAGGTAAATTGTTCTTGAACAGCACGATTGATATTTGACATTTTTTGAAAATACGATTACATTGCTCTATAAAATACCCCCATGTATTTTTATTTAGCATTTCTAAATCTCTTATTATCCCAAGCGTCTTGATACCCTTGTGTACGAGCAATTCTTTGAGTACTTTGAGAGTCGACGTGATGTCTGGTTTCAATGCTGACGCATGGGTTGTCTGTTTCACCACTAATCCGAACACCTCTTTGTCTCTATATCCAGAGACGATTACTTCTCCTATTGCTCGAGTTGTGCTGAGCAATTCGTCTTGGTCCAGATATTTCCTTTCTATCAAAGCGCTGAGTACTTCTGATTCCACCTGAACATCTGCTGGAACTGCGTAAACGAGATTGTCAAAATGTGCAAACGGATGGTCATTCACGATTTTGACGCCCGTGAATATTGCTACATCTTCTTCCTTCTCCACCCATGACGGCATTTCCCGTGGACTGCGAGCCTCCGCAACCAAGTATCTGGCCATTACATCGTTCCTGAGTCTCCCTCTGTTGCTGACACCCGGCTCTTCAGTGAATTCGGTAACATCGATTGGTGATGCCTGATCGTCTTGATGTGATAGCTCTTCGGCTTGTGTTATTCTTGGTGTCTCATTTACTTGTTCTTGCGACCCTTCATCATGTACTGACAGTTCATCTACTTCCATGTTACCCTCAAAAAGGTCCCTTATAGTGAGTCCATTTGCTGCCTCTTGTTCGTCCCGTAGCCCCTGATTCACTAATGGCGTGTAGTGTTTTATCCTTAGACGAAGGTGAATGAAATCGTCCACACTATTTGCTCTGAAGTATGCATAACGTATCCTATCTGAGCAGAGTACGTGGACGCACACATTTATGTTAAATTCTCGAGAAAATATATATAGTGTGTCCGCATCCCCGTACGCTGTTTGAGATGTGAGTATCTTTATGGCTGCTTCTGGATCCCCGCAATGAGGTAAATGTTGGCTATCGAGTAATTTTTGGCGCAGCATTGGAGCGTTAATATCCCATCCGAATATCTTTATCAATGAATAGAATAGGCAACTTCCCGGCGGGGTTGTTTGGATGTCCGGATCGTGAACCAATGTATGGTGAGGTTGGGCACACTCGTTATGCTCCTCGTAATTTTGGAATCTCACTATTGATGAATTGGATGTTTGTTCGTTTAGAATCGTGAAATTGCCGGCGTAATCCCAAGACATATCTAGGAGTGCTGGTTCGCGGTCATTCGTCGGGTTGAGTACGGGGACTTCTTGCGACGCGGGTGTGCTCGAGGCTGAGTTGGTGTTTGCATCAGTATTTTGGTTCCCCTGGAGTGGTTCATTATTCGCCAGACCTCTGGTATCGGCTACTTCGGAGTCCGGGAGTGTGATTGATCCCGTAAGTTGTTGCTTGTTTTGCTCCGAATCGGTTGCATCTTGCATCGATAGCCCGTTCTCCTGATGACATGACGCTAAGATGTCTGATTCATTGATATTCTCCTTGCCAAGCCCTCCGAAATCGGTTGATGGCTCCATGCCGTTCTCGATATCCCCGTTGGTAGGTAGATTCGGCCTTACTTGTACGCCTCGTTCTTCATTTCGACGATAGATGGCAGTTTCCCCGATCGTAAATGGTGTGCGCAAAATTTCGCTTGAGTTACCTACCGTTGGTATTTCT
Source organism: Eretmocerus hayati (assembly GCA_029851415.1). NCBI lineage: Eukaryota > Metazoa > Arthropoda > Insecta > Hymenoptera > Aphelinidae > Eretmocerus > Eretmocerus hayati. The sequence continues at coordinate 199,356,938 of CM056741.1, read as the reverse complement.
AATCTAGTAAGCTCTACTCTTGGTTGGTATTCGGGTCGATTGTACCTGCTTTGCATGTGGTTTGATGGTTCGCCCGTTTGTGGTCTTTGTTCAATTGATTCTTGCTCTTCATTCCATACGAGCACCTGTACCCCTATCCGCCCCCCGGACGAAAATCGTTCGACATTCCACTTCAATTCAGGTTTGTCCTTCTTTGATTCTATTTGCATAGAATCTCTCCCGTGCGTCTGCGTTCTCTCGATACTGATATTCAACTCTGAATCTTGTTTGGGTGCCCCTACGTACCGCGTCGAATCGGTCTCCATCAAGCAATTATCAAGGTCCACCTCCTTGCTCTTTGAACTTACGAGTGTTCCAGGTTGTAACTCTTCAGACTCTTTCCCGAGGCTTTCACTTATCTCTCCTGATTCATTCACTGTATTACCAAACATTTTCCGGTTTCTGTGAGAGAGTGGCGGGTTGATTTCTCTTTGAGGTCTCTGAATTATTAGATCTTTCCTTGGCGTACTCGTGATCTGAATTTCCGCCCGGATATGCTGTTCATCCCTCACGCGTGGTAGCTTGCTTGCCCTGTTGTTTGCCTGACTAAGGATGGGTTCTGCTCCTGGATGATCTCCGGTCTCCTCCAGCATCTGACATGTGGCAAATTTCCTCCCTGTTCGCCCCCTGTCCTCTTGTGTCCGTAATTTACGTTGCGCCATCTTGATCCCGCTCCAATCCTCGTCATTATCATCACTGGAGAAGAGGTCGCTCGAGTCACTCTCTTCCGAGACCGCTTCATCTAAGGTTGATTGTTTTTCTCTTGGCTCTTGATTACCCTCATCCTGTTTGCTGTTCTTGCTTTCGTCTAAATTGATGCGTTTTTTCTCCGGAGATTTTTCAACCTGCCCTAACTCTCCCCAATCAATTTCCCTCGTTCCTTGGTCACTTCCATCCTCTCGTTCCCTCTTTTGGCTTCTAGTTGTTACCACGAATACTTGAGCGCTCGAGATTCCTGCTCCCTCGGATTCCTGTCTTTCTGCTAGCTCATATAATTCAGCTCTTGGCCTTTCTGGGTTTTCTTCGCCTTCTTTAAGGACCGGGTTCCTAGATAATGCATCAGCATTCGGGTTTTTGCTACCTGGACGGTATATCACGTCGAATTCGCATCCCCTTAGTGATGCCTTCAGCCGGTTGAACCTTAAATCGGGTTTCTTGGTGTTGTGGAAATGTTTCAATGGTTCGTGATCCGTGACTACCGTAAACTTTCTACCGTAAAGGAAATGCCTGAATTGTTCTGTGGCGAAGACTACCGCTAGAAGCTCACGATCATATGTACTGTAACGTAATTCTGGGCCCTTTAAGCATCTCGATGCATAGGCGCAGGGTCGATCTTGATTTAACTTTCCCTGGCTCAAAATTGCTCCAATCGCGTAGTCCGAGGCATCTGTCGTTACGAGGAACTCCTCGTCTAGTCTAGGAGCCTGAAGTATTGGTTCTTGGCATAGTGCATTTCTCAATTTCTCGAAAGCTTCTTGTTGTTCTGTGCCCCAGTCGAATTTTGTCCGATCTCTCAGAAGTTGATTCAGTGGGTATGCTATTTCCGCGAAGTTTTTGACGAAACGTCTGTAATATGATGCTAGGCCTAAAAATTGTTTGACTTTCTTCGGAGTTGTGGGTGCGGGATATTTTCGAACTGCCTCTATCTTCTTCGGATCCATCCGGATTCGTCCGTTTCCTGCGATGTGACCCAAGAAACTCGCCTCCTCCTGTAGGAACTGGCATTTCGCAGGTTCGATTGTAAGATTCGCTTCGTCGAGTCTCTCCATAAGTAGCCTGAATCTTTCCCCGTGTTCTTGTAAATCTTTTGCGAAGACGATCATGTCGTCTAGATACACCCTTACTCCTTCTAGATTCGCTAGCACCCTATCCATCAAAGCCTGGAAAGTACATGGTGCGTTACATAGTCCCATACCCATTCTTTTATATTGGAATAATCCAATAGGGGCTTGAAAGGCTGTCAGGTGTTCTGAGCCCTCATCCATGGGGATTTGATAGAATCCTGACTTGAGGTCGATTGCAGTGATGTACCTTGCATTCGCGACACTTTCGATTATATCTGTGGTGATCGGTAACGGATAGTTGTTTCCTACCGTGATGCTGTTGAGTTGACGAAAGTCTGTCACCATTCTCCATTTCACTTTCCCATTCGCGTCCGGTTTTTTCTTCACTATCCACATTGGGCTTGAATATGGTGACTCTGATTCTGTGATTATGCCTGCCTCGAGTAATTCATTAACTTGCCGTTGCATCTCCTCTCTGATCTCGGGGGGGTGTCGATACCTTTTAGCTTTTATAGGCTTATCTGTTGTTGTGACTATCTTGTGTGTTACTAGATGCGTTGCCTTGAGTTTTTCTCCCGGGAGTCCAAATATACCCGGTCTCTCTTTAATAAGATCTCTGATGTGTTGGATTTCCTCCTGATTCAGTCTCTCCAACGTCTTTGGGTCTATTCTCTCAAACACTCTTGTAGCTCTATCTTCTTTCTCTCCCACTTGCGCCCTCAGTATTGATATATTTTCCTCAACTTCCCCTAATTCTACTGCTTCATTCGATTCTAGTTCTCCCTTTGCTTGGGTATACTCCACCTCTTCGTATGCTTCCAAAGTAACTTCTGGTAATTCTATTTCCACTTCTTCATCATTTGTATTCGTGCATATCGCATATGCTCTTCCATTAATATTCTTCGCGACGAAATCCCCCAATATTATACCCGGTCCCATGTCTTGTATCCCCACGTAACCAACTGCTTCATTATTCTTCACACGAATATATATGACTTGTGCACTATTAGGAGGAATCCGGAATCGATCCTCGATCACGAAAGGGATTTTCTCATTGGCGAAGTGCAAACATTTCTCCTTAGCATCAATAATTCCCCCATGCTCCTCAAATTCTCTCCACCCAAGGAGCCCGTCCGTGTTAATTGCAAAGTCATTTGAAACTATATGTATATCGCATTTAAACCCGTTCAGCTTCGCTGTAACTTTCCCTAAAGTAAGGCATTCCCCTGCTGTAACCCCACTGATGGCAATAACGTATTCCCTATCAATATGTGTACCTTCTTTGATACATCTAGCCTTCAAGAGTGTGACATCCGCCCCCGTGTCAGCGTAAAAGTGACAAGTCTCTTTACTGAAATCCTCGCATCTCAATTCGACTATTGGGTGTCTCCTCTGATTAGCATCCAGCAAACGTATGGAAACGTGTCGTTTTGGTATCATGTGTTTCTTTAGTTCGTCCTGCTCGACGTCGCGGGTTGGCGCCGAGCATCTTGCGAGTTTAAAGACCCGGTAGAGTTATTGGTTGGCCCTTGGTAGTTGGGTTGTTCGTTTCCTCTTGAATTTTGACTGAAGTTGTTAGTTCTTGGGTCACGTCGTTCGTTTCGTGCAAAGTATTCGCCTCGATCATTGTGAAATGGGCTCCTATAATTCCGATTTTGATTCGTGTAATTCGGTCGATTATTACGAATATCATCATACCTGCGTTCGAAATTCCCATTATTGTAGCTCTGATTGTAATTACGAGGTTCATGTCCACCGCGAAAACCGGTGTTTCGGTCATTGTTATTGTTATAGTTGTCATACCGTGTCGATCTTTGTCCGTTGTGTCTAAAACTATTGCCGTTCCCATAGTTACCGCGGCCTCGTATGCCGTTGTCGTTATAATAATCTTGACTGCGGTTATTATAGTTCCTCATCGGTGGTCTACCCCCGTTATCGCCGCGATATGTAGCATTATACTGTGAATCATCCATTCCAGGATTCCGGTGTCTATCACGCGATGGGCTATTGCGACCGGTCGGTGTCCTTGGTCTGCTGTCATTTCGAATTTCGCTTCTCGCGGTTTCCCGAGGACGTTCAATCCGATCCTTTCTAACCAGTCCCGAATCGACCGCTTCGCCTAGTGCTTGGCACTCACTCCTTTCATGGCCCATGATGCTGCAATAGTTGCAAAATTTAGATTCCTGCTTCTTCTTCGGGCACTCTCTTTCAAAATGACCACGCGCATGACAATATCGACACTCGTCCGAAGCCACTGCTAAACGGATATTTGCCGATTCTGTCGTCCCCAGCGCGCCTGGATGTATTTCTCTTATCTTCTTATCCATGAGTGCTTCGAATACTGGCAATAGTGTCCCTATATCACCCACTGGTCTTTCCATGAACAAGTTCCGTGCGCTAGTTTTATTTTCAAAATTGACGGCTTCGGAAATGGCGTCGCGCAAGGTTTGGGGATTCGTTGACCTAACTTGGTGTTGAAGAGCTCCCTCGAGTCCAAACAGGAATTGCTGTAAAGCCTCAGTATCCGCGTTGTATTTGTATGTTTTCCGTTCGAAATCCTTCAACTTTTGATCCGAATCGTATACGTTGAGCAGGCGGTTGTGTAATGTTTGGACTCGTAATCCGTAATCACCGGCGCCCTCTCCTGGTCTTTGTTTGACTAATTTCAACTCGGCTAACACTCGATCGGCACCTCCGACTCCGCTGTATTGCGTGGTCATATCGATAAGCAAGCGTTCTACTGAATTATATTGCGTGAGCCTTGCGGTATAACCTTCGGCTGCGCGGCCTTTGAGTTTACTCGCTAGTGCCGATATAATCCATGGTTCGGAATCCGGCCCATATTCCTCCACGATGTAACGTACCGATTTACAAAATAACGCCAACATATCGGGATTACCATCGTACGGCATGATCTGATTAAGTGCTTGGTGCAAGGAGAGACGGAACTTCGATCCTTGGCGGCGTTCAAAGTTTTGATTCTCAGATGAATTTTTCACTTGCGAACGACGTACCGTCGCGTGATTTGGATCCTGGTGGTTTTCGTGCGCGGTGGTTCCCCGGTCATCGGTATTGGGTGCAAACATCTCGGGGTATTCGTCGTCGGAAGAATCGGACTGGTCTACATATGCTTTCTCATGAATTCTCCCTTGTCGATTGTCCTTTCGGGGTCGAGCTTGGTATTGCTGATTGTTTGAAGCAGTCGGTTGGTGGTTATTGCTGGGATTCTGTGGCATTTGCGGTTCCTGACTTGGGTTTGCGCGTGATTGTCCGTTTTCGGGGTTAAATTTGAAGTTCTGTTGGACATACATATTCTGGACGCGGAGTCGCTCAGTCTGATTGTCAGTGGTGAATCTCATGTCCTGTTCGCTTCGGTCTTGTGATTTCTGGGATATAGCATGTGAATTTAATTGTTGGTTCACGCGGGGGTTCATTCTTTCGGGGCGTGATACGGTGTCACCACTATGTTGTTTATGGCTGAAATTTGTATTGTATCGAACGCGAGACTCTGCGTCCATACTCGGAAGTCGGCGGCTAGAGTCATTATTCGGTAGCTCGTTGTTGCAATATCGCGGTTGGTGGATGGAACCTTGGTCAAATTGAACGCGAGACTCTGCGTCCTTACTCGAAAGTCGGTGGCTAGAGTCATTTTTACGACCTACGCGTGACTGAGCGTCCATACTCGAAAGTCGGGGGCTGCAGTCGTTAACGTTCCGGAGTCCAGCGTCCATACTCGAAAGTCGGGGGCATGGACTTCGGTCGTTCTCATTACGATATTGTGAATCTAAGCTATGGAAGCGACGTCCAGATGTTTCCTTGAGTTGACTGCGAGATCGCGCAACCTCAATTCCCGATCGATGATTTGACAAATCTTCTGAACCCCACACGTCGTCATTGGCTGTAGCGTAATTCATTTGTTTCGTTGGATATTCGGACCAAGTGTCTGCGTTATTGAGGGTCTGTGAATAGGTTTTCGTCGGTGGTGTCCGAGGGGAATTGGATTCGTCTATGCGTGAGGATTCTGCGTTCATTTGCGAGGTTTTGAATTGTTCGTAGCCCTGCGTGAAGTCGTCAAATACGAGACCCGTTGTTTTAGGCCGTGTTCCCGTAGCTATTTGCTGTGACTCGAGATGTGACTTGATCGTTTCCAAAAGAGCCACTTCTGTTTCCGAAAAATAATCGGGGTTCAACGACAGTACTCGTGTTATATCACGTATCGCAATCTCCGCGTGTATAGTTCCCGCGTGTTCTAAACCAAGATCAGCCATTATTAACGCGAAGTAGGCGGCGCGCGCCCTTAAGTCCCCTTTGCCCATCTCATCATAGTACCTTTCTTTAAGGTCTCGAGCCTCTAAAACGACTATTTCATGCGGGTCAGGGATGCCTCCCGTGGCTTCTGCTGGTCCGTTCAAATCGGGATTGTCAGGGGTATTAGTGGGCATAACTTGCAGCGATTCCGCAGTCATTTTGCTGATCTCCTGTCCTTTCGCCATTCTACTAGTTCCCGATAAGAGATGGTTCAATTGCACAGTGGCCAATTTCTGACGCGCTAGACCGAGGATGCACAGTCGCGAGTATGGGGATAGTCGGTCGATCAGTTCTAGGTGGTCAATGATGTCTTCTATTGGCTCGCAAGCGAGCGTTGCTCGACGTAGATTCGGTATACTAGGATAATTGCGACCTTTCAAATCTCACTATATCCGGAATGTCATAAGGTGTGAACTGGGGTATAAGATTTGCATACGGGAATGAGTCAAACAGATGCAATCAGCATGCAATAACCACGCGTCCTGCTATTAGGATGAAATTTATCGTATAACTATGGCGTTCTAGAGCATATGGTGGCTATAGTATAGGAATTACTAACCGTATATATGGTAAGATCGAACGAATCAGTTATTTTCTATAGTCCTTTGCCTCGCGACTCTCCCCACGAGGGATATATATGTAAGGGCAGAATCGAATTGACTTACCCTGAGGCTACTAAGATGATGGTGAAACAGATCTGCATTGACATCCTTCCTTCTTCCTTACTGTTATTGATGATTTTGTTGGTGGTGGTTCAGTGGAAAAACGCGACGCGGATGACGCGTTTAAATTCTTCGTAACCTTTACAACGGATTCCCGGCCGATGCACCAGATTTGTTACGTGTTAAGGGTCCTTCAATCCGTTCTCCGCTGAGCTCCTGGACGCAGCTGGAGGTTGTGTAAAGGTTCGGTCAATGATCCAAAAGACAAGTGGTAGAATGCAATCGGTGTTTATTCAATAATTAATACAATCCCGAGAGAGACTATAACTCGTGACTCTACTGATTCTATGATACGACGAGGCCAACACTGGCTGCGAATACTCGTCTTAAATGCGTCTACCGCGATGTGGTCCGGTCAACGATTCGTAATCGACTGAGACTCTAGAAGCCCCTGTTCAGGCCTTTGTTCCGTATTTATATTCTGCTGCAATCCATATCCTTTCTTGCTTTCTGCTGACGCCTCGTGAGTCGAGTGCGGGCGTACGTGAGTCAGCTCGAGGCCAATGTCCGCCTCTCGCTTGAGGTCACTCATGACGTACCTGAAGCCTGCACATTCTCTACCGGTCAATGAATCGTTACGGACCTAGTCCCGTAACACTGCTTCTGATCTTTCGGGTGTTGATGATGCGTTTGGTGGGGTCTCTACATTCTTGCAGTGTCTGGCTGCGTGCCCTTCCTCCTTGCAGAGGTAGCACACAAGTTTTTCGTGAGAAAGGTGGATCCAAAACGATGAATTATTCACCTGGATATTCATGTTGCCTGGAAGTTTTTCCAAATCCTCGGGGTTTAGAAATACTTGGCGCCAAAAGCTCATTATATGGGCATAACCTTGAACATTTACACTGCACTTGATTCGAGAAATTTGCGAGACTGGAGTTATCCCAACTTTCTTGAGTTCTTCCAAAATCACAACATTGGGTATGCTGGGTCTAACGTTGGAAATAATAATACGTATAGCTCTAGAAATCAATGGGCGAAGTGGTAGAGATTGAGAACCGACTTTGATTTCTGTCTTGCTATCCACTAGTTTGTTTACAAGATCTTCACTCGATAAATAGAAACATATTCTGTTGTTCGATATACGTGAAAGGTAATGAATATTCTGTGGGTTAATTAATGAGCCTAGAGCTAAAGCATAATCTTGTATACTGTGACCTCCAACTGCATCCACTATCACTGCTTGTTCGTCTGATGGACACTGAGCTTGCTGCACAATTCGAGAAAAAGTAACTCGAGGATTAGACTGAGTAGTTGAGCTTGCCATACTGCACTTGTGGCACACTGATCCCTGGCGGGATACTGGTACCGTGCCCAAAAGTGCAACAGGCACAAAATTTACTCGTAGGTATTGGTTTTGCAACCAAGCTGGTATTCACGCACTGACATGAAAATCGCCGAAAATTATAGCCGCGGTACAATCGAATTATCGCAGGGCACACCGTTTGTAAACACGTCTGCTCTCTGTGACTGCTCGATCTAAACTCCACATCACTTATCTATGACAAGTCCCGGATTTTCTCATTATCACATCTTAAAACAATAAGATAGAAAATGAAAAAATCACGAATGCTTTCTGTGAACGCAACAAAGTTTCATACTGCTGATATCGACAGATAGTAAGCTTGATGAACTGAATGCATGTCCATCTGCCTGATACGCGCAGCAGGAGATGAACATGAGAAAATTGTACAACTTTGGTGGGTACACCGGATTCAGAACTTGATACAATTCAAAAAGCAATCAATTTCTCAATGAATCAATCATCAATTAATCAACTAAACAGCTCGTTTGGGACTGTACCCATTGATGACAGGTATTTACACCTGTTTACTTTATCCACTAGCTCTGAGTGAAGAAGAAAAAATCATATTGTATGATAATCTAGTAGAAAAATAGAGGAGTTTGACTGCTCATGAGGCAGAATAATTCATTATACCGAGATTTGTGTAGATTGTCTCAAAATACTTGAAAAAAAACTGGAATCATCACTCGATTATACAGATTTCAGTGTGAAACTGACTTCGGAAAAGTTTTTTTCTGAAATTGATCACAAAAAAATGTCCATCAAAATTTGATCCACATAAATAAACTTTGTTTGGCAGAGCGGTGTCAATTTTGTGCGACAACTCTTATTCTTCCATGAGAGAAAGTATTTGATGTTCTAGTTCCAGCTTTAAAGCTATTTTCTCTTACAAACTAGAATTTCAATACTTTGTGGAGTTTGGGTAGATTCAACCACAGTCTAGCTCACACGCTTTTTCAAATGTTCCAGCTCTCTTATGAAATGATTTCATGTTACAATCACCCGGGTCTTCCCCAAAAATAGATAAGACATTCCTCGAAAAAAAATGCCCTCTTGGCAATTGTTGTCTATTTTCTATCTGAGAAGTGACTGAATGATTTTTAATCGAACAATAGAGAGCGGAGATTTAGATGACTACGGCATCCACAAAGTATCGAATTAGAGCTTCCCAAACGATAGTCCCAAACGAGCTGTTTAGTTGATTAATTGATGATTGATTCATTGAGAAATTGATTGCTTTTTGAATTGTATCAAGTTCTAAATCCGGTGTACCCACCAAAGTTGTACAATTTTCTCATGTTCATCTCCTGCTGCGCGTATCAGGCAGATGGACATGCATTCAGTTCATCAAGCTTACTGTCTGTCGATAACAGCAGTATGAAACTTTGTTGCGTTCACAGAAAGCATTCGTGATTTCTTTATTTTCTATCTTATTGTTTTAAGATGTGATAATGAGAAAATCCGGGACTTGTCGTGGATAAGTGATGTAATGTGTTCTCGCAGGCGTTTGATTGGATTCATTATAGTAGGAGTTGCATATGCATCTGATGGCGCAGATGCATATGCAGATTTTGACTGATTTGACAAGGTGTTTTTTCTTCAGATGTTTCAGTAACATCGAGCAATTCTGCCACCACTGATTTTTTGTTTTTGTCAACATTTATTTAATCAAGATAATAAAGTTCATGAATGAATCTGAGTATTTCATTATTACTATAAGTGCGAGTTTCTTACCTATAGCACAATCATGACTTGAGAACCATATAATTCTGAATTTCTTACGATTTCATTATGTAGACCTTTTTTTTCTTATGAAAGTTTCATTATGTAGAACTTGAAATTGACATCATGAATTGCCTTTGGGATGCTCGAGTTATGATTTTGCTATAAGTGACAAACTCCTGCTTCAATTTTCCCCATTCAATTCATCTTATACCTCCAAAATAATCAGAATGAATCCTACTCCTGACAATGTCGGCAAGTACAATTTAGTAAAGTGTCTAACTGATTGAAGACACCGATTCGATGCAATTTTCAGGGATGTATAGTTGCGAAGCTTCATTTTTTTGACAAGGATAACCATTGCTTGGAAAACTCATGAAGTCATGATAGTAACTGAAATTTCCATCACTCTTGCTTTCTCGATTTTTCATCAATTTCTAGGGCACGTTGGGGGTTCGGATTATGCTTTTTCTCTGTTTGATCATTGCCAATGCAAATAGAAAAAGCAAAAGCGAGACAGCAGACGAGCAAGTTCAAGGTAATTTTCAGTTTTTTAAGGGTCCCGGCAAATCATATTCGCTGAAATTTCAGTGGAAATTTTCACTGGTGAATCAGTGAAGCTCACTGATCAATCAGTGATACTCACTGAAGCTTCAGTGACACTCACTGAAACTTCAGTGATCAGGACCCGCCCGACCCCCGACGTCACTGAAGTTTCAGTGAATTATCTCACTGATTCTTCAGTAACCCTCACTGAAACTTCAGTGATCAGGACCCGTCCGACCCTCGAGGTCACTGAAATTTCAGTGAGGGTCACTGATGACTTCAGTGCATATGCACTGAAGTCCCAGTGCATATGCACTGAAGTCATCAGTCAAAGTTGATCCGTAATGCACTGAAGTTCAGTGGATTCTCACTGATGGATACGGAGAGAGTAGTGTTGGTAGTTTCAGTAAATTTGAGCTGTGGGCACAGTCTTGAGGTTGAATCTTCGGAAAATACGTATTTGTTGACGAAAAATTCCTGATAGATTGACCATTCATCATCAAACAGTCTCGTTTGTTTGCGAGCAAATTTCATGCTCATCAGCTCAAAATGATCGCGGTGCGCATCCAAATAACACATCATGCATACATTCACATATCAAATAATTTTGAATATTTCAAACTTACGTATGGTACGGTACTGGAATGCCAATCACATGAGAGATGGATTCAACTGGTTGGATCTTCTATTCCGATCGTACGAGTGGTTATTTCTGATGTTCTTATCTCTAACTTTGGCATTCATGACTAGCAATGTCTTGTCTTTAGTTTACGCTAAACCTGGTAGACCTTGCGGTGTAACGAGCATGGGTTCTGTATCCGACTGATGTTAATCTTCTTCCCGTGTACTTCACGATGGTATCATGCCACTGCCGCCGTGCTCTTATCAGCAGAACATTGTGGTTGAGTATTTCGATTGATAAACAGCCTCGTCAACGAAGTCCGCCCTTCTGTTGGCCGTCGGGGCGGGCCTAAACTATTTTGGTGGGTAGTCTATCCTGACCATGCAGAACAAGCTAAGACATTAGATAGTACAGTTTAGATGAGTTTCTGTTAGGGATTTTTCTCGGATTATGCTAGCTCTCTATTTGCGCTGAGTCTCTGAATGTAATGGCATCAAACTCGTTATGTCAAATGCGAGCCGAAAGTGGTCTCGGATTCTTAGCTTCAATGCGGACTCAATGATTATGTGCTGCAAGTGTAAGCCCGGATGTATCTTTGTCAGAATATCCAAGCTACTAAGATTTCAAACTCTAACTCCATGAACCCCCCCCCCCCCACCACTTTTTTGAGAAAAATGTTATTCAAGTCATTTTTGGTTAAATAATTGATCGTATGGTGACAATTTCACCAAAAACTTGAACTTTGTTGTATGTCGCTTTCGCCCTTCATCTGAAAATTGAGACATCATGATCATTTATGAACATGGTCTCCTAGAACACTATGTTCATATATGGTCACCTATGGAATACATTGTAGAATTTTTCAAGTTCCAAGAAGTTGCGACAGACTTTTTTACAGTAGTTGGTGTAGCACCCCATCCCCAGCATCCACAATCTTCACATTTTGCAATACCACCCCCCCCCCCCCAACTCCTCAAGCGTGGATGTCTTTTGCAGAGGACCCCTATTCAAGACTCGGGAACTGCTGAGTTTGGTCTCTTTGTCTCAGCGACAAGGTTCCGAGTTCTTCGGCTGTGCTCGATGTCTGAAAGTACATCTTCGGACAATCCTCAGGAGAAACTAGCATTTCCCCGATACTGATCGTTAATTTATGGTAAATACTTTGGAGGTGACCAATTTTCACCCTACCCATGGTCACCTGGTGAAGAGGTCATAGAGGATCCTATGGATGAGGTGCTGTGACTGCGATGATCAATTTCCTAAGTAAAAGCGTAAGGAGATTAGTCATGGCAGTCACAAAAAAGCTGTGGTCTTAATCATGCCATGGTCAGCATGTCAAGTCGAGTTTCGAGTTTGTCTTCAACATGTGTCGGAGCCCTGTCTCTTGAGCAGAACTCAACCACAAAGTTTTTCTACTTACGCTCGATGTCGCTGGATGGGATTCTTGAGCCCCTGATGGTAAATTCCATGTTCTGATTCACGTTTTGAAGGTGCTGACTAAGCCCGCTCTAGTTCCTTCCGTATAACTGATCTTCGAAAGTTTTCAATTCGTGTCATACATGCGGATAATACGCAAATTCTCGACCTTTTTTTGCTCCGAACAACTTGGAAGAAGATCCAGATTCACGACCAGAGATGTCAACACTAGTCGAAGCCATAAATTCAACGAATACGACCGTCATCATCATGGCAGCAATATGAGTACCAAAATCAATCCTTGCATCCCTTCGACGCATACTGTTTGATGACTTACCGAGCCCGTGTTTCCAAATCATCAAAAGGCTATGAATAGGAAATCGTAGTCAACACGGTCACAGCGACGGATCCCTTCCGTGGGACTCACGATTTTTGACAAATTAATTTTTACCGACTCATATTTGCTCGAATGATATCCTCAAAATCAATTTTTCTCGGCTGTTGAATTCGGCAATGGCATAAATAATCAAAGAGAGTCGGAAAGAAGTGTAACGTCATATAATTGCATCATTCAGAGAGTGAGGGTCAAGACCCTGACTAACTGAGAATTACAAAAAACCGCCTTCGCAGTGAACGTGTAAATCAAGTCTTCCTTCAGGTCGACATAGGACGTTTATTTCACTGATAAGAATGAGAGGATAAGGGACGTTCTGTACCGAAAATTTGATGTGTGTTGGATAAGTCCAGAGAAAAACCTTTGACTGGCCGATAAAATCTAATCAGATTCGGATAATACTCATTATACAAATTTCATGTGTACCGACCCAAAGGATGTGCTAAAAATATCGCACACGCTTCTTCCTGTTCGACTTATGGTGATAGTGAAAAAAACCACAAAGCAGTCTCATGCTTAAATTATTCACCATGATTGAGTTGCGAGGCCGGTGTACTATCGCTCATCAAGTCGAGGAAATTTGTCTAATGTTTGCTGTCCTTTCGCGATATACGTCACGTAACTCGTAAATAATGGATCCCCATCGATTAACCGCCAGCGTAATGATCTGAGGACAATGCAGAGTAGATCGAATCAATCAGAGATGCTGAACAAATACTCGATGGTAAATAAAACTCGTATAGGACCATCTTCCCATGCGTTCGTGATATAAAAGTAGTCACTACCAGCGTATGATTGTGGCATTCAATCCCAGCTCCATGGGCGTCGAAAAAAAAAAAAAAAAACCAAAAAATTCGTGATACTCGAAAAGTGGTCTTGTGTCGGTAAATGGCTCGGTTAGACCAAGTTACAGGGGTTTTATCAGCCATAAGAGGTTCGCATGAAAGGAGTATTATTATCAGTGAAAAATTGATCGTAAAGCGGCACAAGGTCGTACTCGCCGTTGTCTAGGCCTTGCAGACACTGCACTCAGTTTACCCAGACGTTTATGTCTATACATGCAATGGATATACCTGGCTAACAGTATGGCGCAAGTTGTAGATCGAAGTCGGGAATCGGCTTTCTATTATATCTATGTAGAGACCATACGTGAATGGCTGTAGGACTGATGGATGCTATCTATAGTTGGTATTAGGTGCAGGTGCGGTGGTGCACGTGCGCCGTGACTCGGCCCACTTCTCACCCTCTCTTTTTCCAAGTGTGTATATGTGTTCAGGGCAACAGGGCAAGAACCAGGTCGACGATTGTGTAGGCCTTAGTTGATGCCGGTGTCTTTTCGTGCGCGCTCCTGCTCTTACCGCAGATTTGCACCTCTTAGTCGTCGTATCTCTTTGTGCTGTCCAAGTGCGACCGGCCGGCCCAAAGATTGACTCGTACCACTTGCTCGTTCGCCACCGCGAGTGTCACAGTTTTCACTTCGGAAAATTCTCGTTTGTTTTGTTCAGTTTGCCATTATTATTATTTGTCGTAAATGTCAGTTAGAGAGTCGTAACCTGTGCATCATATTCAACTAAAAGGTGAGTGGAAATGAGACCTCTTGGGGATCGGTCCCTTCGAGTCCTGTGAGGGTTTGTATGAACACCTATATCAGCTTTTAGCGATCTTTCGACGATGTACCTCGTACCGTGCAATTTTGTTCATTTCAATGCCACGCGATGCTCGTCCTGTTCTTTCACTGTATGGGTGTATAGCGTGGCTTTGGCTCCTTTGTTATCGCTGAGCTAATGTGACCGCTCGATATCGAGCGACTGCTGCTGCTGCTGCAGTCCTTTTGCTGCTGCAGCCAAGGATAATAACCGGTGAACATCGAACGACTCAACCTGCACGCGCATGAATATCGGGTTATTTTTTCAACGTACCTCACTGTTTCAAACAAGACCGAGCATATCAATATCAAGGTCGTCGTTGGCTCCGCGCAAAATTGAGGTGGAGATGGCGTTATTGTGATAAATCAAGTGATATCAGCAACGTGGTGTACGTATTTCGGAGCGAATTGAAGGTCCCCCAAAGTCGAGCAGTTGAACCACGAGGAAAAAGTGAATTTCATGTAGATATATGACGTAGAGCCGCGCGCCATCCTGCGATCGTACCGGTACTCCATCCGAATAGTGTCGAGGTTTCGCCTGTGTTTGAAGCTTGGATAGGGTAGGGGTGAATAGGTGCAACGCACAGTGCTCCTTGCAAATACATTATGTATACATAATCTGACCACATGTGATTCATCCAAACAATTTGTTTCTTCAGATCTTCATGCATGATCGTTCCCTGGTGCGAGGGTAGAATAAATTACCTCACAAACCTCCATTTTTGCCGAGATTGCTCTCGTAAATTTTCCCATACTGAGACGCTTTACGAAACGTTCCAAATACATCCACGTTGATAGATGAGTTTGCAGATTCTTAGTTTTGATCTGCTGAATTTACACTCCCCTATCTCGTGTCCTCTTGGACTCATAAAGAAAACAGTCAATTTCCACTCTCAGAGAGTACTTTAATTGTTGTTGCTGAGATAGTTCGATTCTGAAACATTCGAGAAATAAAAAGGCCTAATTGCGTTCAGAATGGCTTCAAGAGGACAGAAAAGCTATTCGTTCTTCTTATGAGGGCCTCGAAATCGCGCTCATTACTCTCATTATTCATAGCCAAGAAATAGATTTTCCATCATATTGCATACCTTTATAGAAAAACCACGAATCTCTCCGAAATAAATGAATCATTCGCTATTCTAGGTGGTCTAAAAATTTTACCGTTGGAGCAAGTAAGAAAAATGAGATGTCTAAAAATCGTGGAGAGTAGTATAGTACTATGCTATACTTTTACACTTCTTGTAGATAATATATCTGATTTGAGTCCTGCTTGAGTGATGGAACAAGTCAAAAGAAAGAGTGTAAATGATTCTTCGTCTCGTATCAATATCTAGAAAAAGTCTGGTCTGGAAATTCAGTTTTTCTTTCACTTACAACATCCGAAAGCATATGATTGCGCAAAAAGTAAAGCATTGACGTCGAATCAATCATGGCAAATGTTATACTTACCCCCATGGATGCGATAGTGAAATTCTCATCCATGCATGAATTCAATCCGAATCTTTGTTTACATCCAAATGGGATACTATAACAAGTCAATCGTGACCAAACACGTGCTCGGAGTTGTTGTCTCATGAGAGCTCTTGTTAGAGCTTGACAAACACGTGACCTCACTTATAACGATCTATAGTTCCAGTATTGATCCATCACTCGATTGTAGTGTTGCAATTGCTTCTGGTCACCTAAGCTTGAGACGTTCATGATAATTTTAGCTCTGTAGAGTTACGAAAACCTTTGTAGTAAAGAAAAAGCCTGCTATTCTTTATTGGTGAAGATGAATCAGTGACAAATAATTCAGTAACTTTTCAAGTTGAGTCCAGTTCAACTTATACAAATGATAGCTCGCGTTGGTGGAGTGTGCTTTACATCGATGTGAAATACAACTTATTGCGATTCTCACTTGTATTGACGAGGAGTTTTTCCCTTCTCAAGAACTAAAATAGATTCCTCTGTATTCTTCGACTCATGAGAATTCCTCTTTTATCCCAAAGACATTTGTCGTAACCGGGAGGAAAATTAAGATAATGCCCAGCCAAAATTTGTTCGTACGGATACCGCATATTGGGTTGCCTATGTGAAGTAAAATGGTTGGCTTTACGGGTTATTCTTGGGTCGAAGGGTGAATCGGCTGGTGGTCGCGTGGACGAGTGCTCGGATGGATGGTCTCATCTTACATGATTTAGTTCGATACTGATGTGGTTATAGTACGGTCGTACTAGTACCACCAGCCCTGCTGAGGTTGCACGAGTACTGTTAGGACACCTAGGACCACTAGTACCATTCAGACCATGTTGAATAGTCGTATACATAGATATACTGACAATGCTAATCTCCGTTGCTGAATCTGGGGATGAAAGGTTCATTGGACAAAACCCTTTTGGGTACCTTCATCTCTCACCGAAACAGGATGATTACCAAAGTTTTGTCAAGATCCAGAACCCGCAAGTTTGGTGCTCCCCTTCTCAGTGATTGACTGATTGACAATATGCCATCCCTCGCATGGATCAACGGGCGAATGGGTTGGTGGGTGGGTGGTTTGGACTGGTCCGCTCTAGTTCGGTCAAATACGGTCTGGTCTGGTCTAGTTCGGTCTAATACGGTCTAGTACGGTGCAGTTCGACCTAGTTCGGTCAACTTCGGTTCAGTTCGGTCATATTCAGTTTAATTTGATCTGGTTCGGTCTCATTCGGTTTGATTTGGTCTAGCTCGGTCTCGTTCAGTCTAACTTGATGTAGTTCAGTCTAGTCTAGTCACGCTAAGTCTGGTCTGGCTCAAATGTACTATTTGGCTGGGTGGATTATGAGTGGGATTGACTGATAATTTGACTGATTGGCAATAAGTCATCTTCACGAACTTTGTAAGGAACCTCGCCTTAATGCCATCAATTGAACATTACCCATTATTCTACCAATATTATTTTCGAGCTGCAAAAGCATTTCTGGGGCCTCTGACTTATTAATAACATTCACAAGCTGAACAAGCGGTAGTAGAAGAGGCAATAACGTTATAAAGTATATTATATTACTCTTCGATCGAAAGGAAATCGCTTTGTCAATTCAAGTTTGCCAGCTTTCTAGAATTATTTTGGTATCCTGTAGATTCGATTCTGTTCTGAATAATGTCATTATAATCTTCCTCGAAAAAATCATCTAATTGCAAATTTGAGTAGCATTAGTAATTCCTTAACGCGTTCACTACAAAGTTTCTGAATTTCAGAATCTAGACGTCAGAGCATGGGAGAATCGTTGATATTTTGAGGGATAAGAACTAAAATGGAAAAATAATGTCCATTAGTCGATGAAATAAGAGTTCTAGAGGAGAAAATTCCATCCTTAAGAAATCCGATTCCATGGTTTTTCTCCTCCCTTTTCTGATTCCAAGAGCTGATGATAGCGAGGTTTAATGCATTTGAATTTCAAAAAGGATATCCTAAATCATTTTGATTGATTTGGAAAGAATTCATCATTTTATTCAATAAATGTAGTTGGAGGTTATGTGTTATCCAAAGTGCTTTCAGTAAAATCACGTTTAAAAAGTCCTTGGACGATTCATGGGTATGAGAACAATTTTTTCTTGTCATTCAAGCCTCCAGGATGGGTTTGGTATCATTAAATTACTCTCAGGATGCCAGGACTTTTTAAAATTATACTTGAAAAATTATCCTGTGTAGGGGTCAAAGTAGCGAATGTGTTAAATACCTTAAAATGAGCAGCAAGGTCCTCTACTTGATGCAGTTAAGACCACCAAAGCTTATACTGTAGTAACAACAACAGGTCAAACATGAGATTTCTGAGCTATGTTTCAAGTTCAGAATGACGATCAAAACCATTGGCAAGGTTAGTTTTGGTTTCGGGATCATCGCAATTTGCAATGGAGTCATCACTTTCACCTGTGAGTGACTTGATAGAATGACTTGTTCAACATCGATAATTCTATGGGTAAACATCAGATTGGATTACGTCTCCAGACGGCAGCTTATAATGGGATATTCCTCAAGGACCTGTTCACTCATAGAAATGACTCCCTTACCACTCCAATTATGTGATCAAGTATGAGATTGGGTGTAGAACACGCAAATAAGAAGCCACACAAAAGCGTGACTCGGGTTCATTAGCTCCGCTCCGATCGTCGGACTTTTCCCCTTGTCTGCAAATCCAAACGTATGATTAGTTACGTGCGTCTCAGCCTGTTTTCTCTTTTCCACCCAAATTCGTGAATTTATTCACCTAAAACTACGTAACGGTGTATTGCACACAACAGAGCTCACGTTATTCCACGTTCGTCTCCACAACAAGAGAACATAGCTCACTCTCAACCAAATTTCGTTCATTTTGTTTCAGGATAAGAATAGAATTTGGAATGATGGCAGTGACATAGTCGGTTCGGATAATCATGGCTGACGTTGCGGAAGCGCGGAAAAAATCAAGATGAATTTCGATTTCATTGAATGGAATTGATATCGACGAAGATACGTCTCTGGTGGCATTAACCAGAGACAAAATGTCTTTTTTTGGTTGGGGCAAAGAGGAACAAGCACCGACCACTGACCATCCTGGACGTAACCTGCAAGACGGTCTGTTTCAGATTGCTTCACAAGCCTGCCACATATTAGTCCAGGTGAGTGTCGTCCTTGAATACTAAATTTTCGAGGATGTTCAAGAAAATTTGTGCTACTCGCGATGATGATGTCTGAAGGTGTCTGCAAGTCGGACTGGTCGAAATCCACCTTTACATGAAGATTTTTTACTTCATGACTGTTTTTCGGAAATGATTCTCTCGTCGCCTTTCAAATTATGAAATAAGAAGTATTCCTGTACAAGCTTTAAATGAATTGACTCGTGATTGGGAATATTCGATTATATCAATGTTTTGTTGCTACTGTATTCAGACAGAAGGCCATTGGCCAGTGTAACTCGGCTATTTTAGCCAGAAATGTTCGCTGAGATATGGATGAACCGAGTAGTGAATCGATGTGATTTGCCGTAGCACGTACATTTCGCTAGATTAGTAACGCGACGAAGTGCTATATCGAAAAAAGATCGCACAGATTTCGAAGACGTTAGTAAGAACGAGGGTTTCTGGATCGATTTGCTGCCGGAGTCAGTTTACTTTTTTGCGTGTTCATTTGATCGAATCCGAATCGTCAGGTTCTGAAACATATCGACCAGCCATAATCTTGATTGTTATTATGTTCAGGTGAACAATACGCACAACGTGTCTTACGGAGGCAGCAACAGTGTAACAAACTTGGCGTACGCGAGAACGATCGTCGGTGAGGGCTCCGGAGTTTTATCTCCAACTGCCGGACTCGGCGGCATCGCAACAAGCCCTGGAGCACCGACCTCGTCGTCGTCGCCGTCTTCACCTGGGGTTGGCATCGGTTGCAGCCTCGGGTCAGCCACATCAGGCGCCTATCCCAAGAATGTCGACGCGTCCCGGCTCAGCAAGGACCAGGACGTGCTTGTGCTGCTGCCCCAGGGCAAGTCCAGAACGCCCAGAGTCAGGCACAAGCTCGCTGTGAGTATATAACCCATAACAAATCCTAAACTTCTATATAATATATACAAGCATTGTTCGACGAGTTATGATACGACAGCGAACATACTTGCACTGTCTCGGGTTGCATTATAACGAGGAGATTGTAGAAAGACCCGCAAATTCTCTGGTCACACCCTCTGGACCGCGCGCGCTGCACATTCTGCATTTTTCGAGTCGGGGCGAACTTGCTCAGATGCACAGCAAAAGTTTGAGCTTGCGGCACGCCGAGCCCGTCGTACGCAGGTTCTACACATACACGGTTGCAGAGTATGTACGAGTATTGTCCGCAACTTTGTCGAGGAAATTCTGCGGCGGGCAGCTACTATGACGGTGATGCTGTGTGTCCTCGAGCTGTTTGAGACGCGCTCTCGATAGTTTGACGCAGCTGTGGTTCACGATATGAGCCACGTGGCCAGACGCTTGCGATCGGCCGCGATCGATACTTTTCAACTTTTACGGGAATTCTACACGATTATCAAAGTCCGGAAAACATGTGGGACGGCATCGGATGACCAGATGGTTTTCAACTCCCATCCTTACACTAGTCATGATTGCGAGGATGGTCGTGCAGATGAGTTATTCTGGAGTTCATAGTGACAATGAATTCAGAAGTTTGTGTGGCATTCTACACTTTGCAGTTGGGCTTGTTATCATTCGTTCTAATCAGCTCGAATAAAATAAGATATAGTGGTGCTTGAAGCGTCTTGTGTTTCCCACACTTATGTTCGAGTGATGGAGACGTCATACAATTATTATTCATCGTTACGGGATCATACAATAAATCCGTCAAGAATCATCTCTTAGTCACTTTGATATCACATGGCTATCATTTGAGCAGTTACGTAGCCCCCCCCCCCGCTCCCCCGCCGTAGAGCTATTGTCGGTGATTCTTCAGCCGATTTTTCCCCCAGATATTGGTGTTTCCTTTGCATGCGCGTATTTAATTGCCTCTGAAAGTACTCTTAATCCATAGCTGACAAAATTTCCTATGAAATGATTCCCTGATGGAGGTGATTTGGTGCACTTTAAGTAGAGCTAAGACTGGTTCCAATAAGTGTGAGAGTTAAAGGTGTCAAATCCGTTAGCTCACGGAGGGCAGACAACCACTATTCGACCCATAGATTTAGTATTTAGTATTTATTTGGGAAAATCCACGGACCCAATGGTCCAATATAACAATGATTTACAAAATGTTGAAATAGGAAAATCATATAAAATTTTTCTCATATCACACATGTGAAGTATCACAGTTAAGCGGGGTAGAATATAAAATACAATTTGAAATAAATTAGGAGTTACATAGAGTCTTGATCATGGATTTGAATAAGATATCACTCATCCCAGGTATATTCCCAGGTAAAGTGTTCCATGATTTCAAACACCTGCACAGTACCGAATTAGAACCAGATTTAGACTTATAAGATAGATTCCTGAAAAATGGAGAGTGCCTCGTGCTGTAGTGCGGATCAATTCTTTCCAATTTGGAACCAACATATTCAATGCAAGGGATCAAGTTAATGAATGATTTGAAAAAGAGTAAATCATTATAGTTGTGAAGACTTTCTACAGTATGAATATTAAAGTGCTCATACAGAGGCTCATAATTGTGATCAAAGCGATCAAAGTTGATTTTGCTCTTGTATGCAAGGTACCTTATTAATCGATGATTTAGTCTTTCTAAATCATTTTTCAGATAATCAACATGAGGGCGCCAAATACTCGACGCAAAACCTAACTTGGGTTTCACTAGTGCGGAAAAAAGATATTTTATACAGTTGATGTTGTAAAAATCTGAGGTCATTCTTTTGATGAAACCCAGAATTCTACTACTCAAATTGATTATGCTTTCTATATGATCTCTAAAAGATAGTTTTGAATCAAAAATAACACCAAGGTCTTTTACTCTATTGACTCTCACAAGTTGTTCAGAACTAATGTTATAATCAAATAAAATGGGGTTATGGTTACGCACGAAACTCATAACATGGCACTTTGCAATATTTAAGTTGAGTCTGTTCACGCGAGCCCATTCAAATAAGGCATCCAAATCTTTCTGCAATTTTGAGCAATCCAATACACTACGTACACGAAGATATAGCTTGACGTCATCAGCATAGATTAAAATAGAGCAATACTTCATTTGACTAGCAAGGTCATTAATGAAAATAATGAAGAGGATAGGACCAAGGTGAGAACCTTGTGGAACACCAGAGGTGGATTCATAAAAATTAGAAACTGAATTATTTAATCTCACAGATTGTTTACGTTCTGTAAGATATGATGCTATCCAATGAATAAGATCGACACTGAAATTATAACTGTATAGTTTCTGAATTAAAATACTATGGTCAACCGAATCAAAGGCCTTCGAAAAATCAGTATAAACAGAGTCAACTTGTTCGAAGTTTTCAAGGCAACTTGTTATAAAATCAGTGTATATGGCAAGATTTGAAACAACTGACCTTCCTCTGACAAAACCATGTTGCTCTTGAGCCAAATGACGGAGAAAATAATCATATACTTTGTGAGACATAATTGCATCAAAAATTTTTGAGAAAACACTGGTAATGGAAATTGGCCTATAGTTTGTAACATCAGAACGATCATCAGATTTAAACACAGGAGTAACATATGATAGCTTCCATTTACTAGGGAAAATCCTTTGACGAACTGATGAGTTGAACAATAAACATAACGGTTTGATGAGCACATCACACAGATTTTTCACAAATACCGATGGAATACCATCTGGACCAGCAGAGTTTGATTCTTTAAGAGAATTTATAACATCAGAGATCTCACTTTCAGTAATGCTTAAATCAATATCATTGTGGATATAGTCTTGACAAAAGGTACTATTTATTGAATTAGATCCTGAGTAAAAACTACTGAAATAAGTGGCAAATAAATTTGAAGTTTCAGAATCACTTGAAGACGTCTTCTGTAAAAATCTAACTTTGTCAGGTATACTATTAATATTATTTCTAGATCTGTTGACATGCGACCAAAAAGCTTTGATATTCTTAAATATATTATTTTGTACATTATCTAAGTATTGCTTATGCAGAGACCTAGACAAACGAATACACTGAGCCCTTATTTTTTTAAATATAATATAGTCATTTGGATCATTGCTATTTTTCCAAGCAGTGTGAGCAGACACTTTATCTTCAATGAGATCGATAAGAGCTTTGTTAAACCAGACAGGGTGTTCATTGGCAGCTGGCTTCTTGCCGAGAGGGACATGTTTATTGATACAATTGTTCAAAAGGTCATAGAAGGAGTCAACAGATCTATCAATATTAGTATCATCAAGACAATTTACCCAATCTATTTCACTTAACGTTGTATTAATGGCCACATAGTCAGCTTTGAAGAATTTTCTATCCACCAGCCTACTAGAATTCTTAGAGTCATTAGCACAATTAATATCACAGGAGAAAACAGCAGGTACGTGATGTTGGTCAGCAACGAGGAGGTGTTCAAAATCAGCAACTTGTTGAACTAGCCCTTTAGTTGAAAACAGCAGATCTAAGCTATACGCCTTAGAGTGGTGATTAGGGTAACATTGACACAGGTCCAGAGCAGAGAGTTCAGAAGACATGTAATTAGCAGCATCTCTCATTCCAGGAGCAACATAGTCAGTAAACTGAGCACTGATGTTGTCACCATCCATCCAATTTACATTTCTAAGATTATAGTCACCAAATAAGAGTAATTTATGGGAAGGATGTGCACTAGCTATATCTGTAACTGATCTCACATGTTCCTTGTATTTATCACTAGTTGATCCAGGAGGAATGTAAGTGCAACCAATTATACATTGAAATTTACTCAAAGTTACCTGAACAAAGACATGCTCAACATTGTTAGAGATAGGCGTGATCTGTTTTGATGATAAGTCAGATTTTACTGCAATCAAGACACCTCCACCTATCGTGGAGGAACTTGTGCTGGGATTTCTGTCCATGCGATACACACAAAAACCATTTAGGCCAAGCTCTTCATTGTTGATGCCAGAGAGCCATGTCTCAGTAAGAATAAAGATATCTGGTTTAGGTGAGAGACTATGCCATGAATGTCTGAGAGATGCCAATTTGCTGTTTATACCCCCAGCATTTTGATAGTATATTATGATTTTTCTGGAGCTGAGCCACCTTGAGAGTTTTTTGGGGCAGCTTTAGAGGCATCAACTAATTGAGGAACTTTGTTCACAAATTTTATGGTCATAGGGTTGTTTGGAAAACGCTTGTTATGATCTTCCAGCTTAAGACGCAACTCAGCCATATGTTTCCTTTGATTAGCAGTCAAGTCAGCAGCAGCTTTAACAGGTTCAGGAATTTTGAACTTATTTTTCAGCACACACAAAGCATGGTTAAAGTCAGTAAAGGTGACTATAATTGGTCGAGTCTTGTCTTGTACAAATTTTCCCAGTCGCCTACTTACAAAAGAGCAAGATTCCAGTGACTTATCAATTTCAGCTAGGTACTCACTAATTGTCACATGGTCTTGGATAGATTCACCATCAGGTACATTGAATAAAATTATATTATTTTGTCTCTTGCTCCTCTCAATTACTTCAGAATATATTTCTTCAGTATGTAAAGATTGATTAGAATTTGAGAGAGATCCTGAGAATTGAGCTGTCATACTTGAAAACTGAGATTTTAACTGCAACAGATCTTCCTTGACATTGGTAATATCAGATGAACATTCATCAAGCTTCATGTCATTAATCTTAAGAGCATCAACTACATCTTCCACTTTCTTTATTCTATCCTCAAATTTTGCAACACTCTCTTGAATACTATTAATAGAAGACTTCACATCAGCAAGCTCATTCTTTAATGTCTGCTCCACAACATTTTTAGAATCACTGATATTTTGATTCAGCTCAGACTTCATCTCTGAGAGTTTACCAAAAAGCTGATTTACTAAGGAAGTTTGCATATTGAGTAGTTTAAAATCCAGTGAGCTCATCTGAGCATTCGAGAGGCTAGTAGCATCACTCCCCACACAAGCACCACTATTGTTTACTGAATGAGCTTCAAGATTCATGTTTGTACCATTCGAAGTCTTCGGAGGGATGATAATTTGACTATGACTTCCTTCGGGTGGCTTAGATTGCACCATACAGCACTTGAAAACTCCCACCTTACTTGTAACACACCTTATTGCACATGCTTGATCATACACATTTGAGCATTGTTTACATGCATATCCTGAAACACATGGATCTTTACAATGTGCACAAGATTTGTTATTAAATTTTGCCACCGATAGGGAATTAAGCCATTGCACAGTGGATTGACGAGTGATCTTCTTGTTTTCATCATTCATGTTCATTAGGAGTTTCTTGAGACAATAATATAGGTTATACACGAGACAGCAAGCACACTGAGGCCTATTTTGGGATACTAATACTTTTTCTGGATACCAAAAACTCAAAATTCAAGTCACGTCGATACAGTTCAAAACAGCACAGACAGTTCAAAACAAAAACCAATTTTGGAATCAAGTGTTTAGCAAAAGTTTTTGGATGCGTTTTTGAGCTGAGATTTCTGAACAACTTCTCAAATTTGAAGGTATTGTCGGCGTTTCTCGTTGGGACTCGTCAATGAGTAAAAGTGTTAAAGGGCATATTGCCCGTATATTGTTTAAAATAAAATAAAATAAAAGATTCGATAACTTGGATCGAAACCTAGTTGCGATTCTGGTTGTAGTGCAAAAAATCAACTTTATCGCGGGATTATTTGAAAAGAAATGTTTTCAGTCATTGATCGAAGATCTCGTTGAAAATACTTTCAGAGGCAACCACGCCCATACGCAGAAAAAGCGAAGTGCTAGGGTTAGAATTTGGCTTGAAAATCACTAATAATGGCTCTACAGGGAGGAGACACAACATTTTTGTGCTTGCACTCGAAGGTTTCTCCTTTATTTCTGGTCATGAGAACACCCCTCTAGAACGTGAATCAGTTTTTAACGAGTTCGCTGCGACGGGTCCCACGGGTGGGACTTGTTTTTGTTCGGGTTTTAGTGTGCACCAAACAACGTAGACACATCCAATGGCTCCTGCAGCGGCTTTTACGCATTGTAGTATACGATGCCGAGAACATGCGTACGCAGGCCAGTTTAGGGATCGGACTTGATTGGTTCGAGCTACGCCATAAAAACTGCATTTTCATGGGAACGGGGATGAATAACACAAAAATAGCAAGTAAATTGTGAATATATCAAGTCCGTTTGGATATTTTACAATGTCTCTTAGTTTATTCAAAAGCTTACGTCAAAAGCTACGAAATGAGCCCAAGTACGACTAATTTGAACGAGATACAGCCAAGTTATCAGAAATTTAGACGCAAAATAACCACGAGGCAACCGAGTAAATGGTTGGCAATGCAATTGCACTTTCTCTCTTCTCAATCTATTCCATATCCCCGTGTACGAGTAACTCTTTGTTTTCAGAAAAATTGAAGAAGAGTATCTCGAATGAGCAGCTGTGTCTCGTGGATTCACGAGGATAGAAAATCATACTCGCGTGGATCACAATCGCAATCCGCGGTTCTCACTAGGCAAAAACTTCCAATTCAGGCCATGCTGGCGAATTACCCGAATGGTACCGGGAAATCGACGAATGCTCCCGGAAAGCGAAAGATTACATCTTAGGATCACTAATTTTGGTGGTTCGGCCATTTACACCATTCCCCATTGCAGGATAGAAATTTTTGCGGGTCCCACCGGTGGAGATTTTTGAGCGTAGTTAAAAACGTGTATCACCACGAGAATGAATAGCACAAATGAACAGGTGTTTATTTTTGTCTTGTAAGTGTAGCAAATCAATGAAAAGCTTGTTTGTTCAACGTTATTTCTGCTAGTGATAATCGCTTCGATCAAGTTGTTGAGCTTTCATTGAAAACTTCCAGACTATGCTATTTTTGAGTACAACAATCATCAAGGTTCGTAATGTATAACCTATGTCACACTTCCAAACGTCTAGGGGCAAGTAGTCTCAACGCCTACCCAATCTTTCTTTTGTTATCAATTCGTGTGAGAAACTACTCTGGATAACAACAAATACGTAAAATCCAAAAGGTCAAGATCATTCACTGCCTTGTCAACGCAGTCATCTGTATCGCACAAGATTATATTCAAATGAAAACTTGAACTATGCCCACCGCTTTGCAAGAGCTGTATATAGCTTAATAACAATCTAGCGTTGTCTAGCCTAGTTGAGACCTCTGCCCCTCTAAGCTACCCCGAGATAATCGATTCGAAATGCCGCCACTGTTGTACCTGTCCTAGCGTTCTGTTATACAGTCTTTATTGACCAGAGTAGCGCGAATCATATAATAATTCCTCGTAGTGTTAGCCTCGTTGCAGTCGTGCACTTGCACTTGGACGATTCGCAAAGCAATCGGGCGGTGTACCGTAGTGATTTTCAATTGCATGCAGTGAGTTGGGGAAGCATTATTGCAGTGTGTATCATACATAAAATCGAGAGATAAAATGGGAAATAGTATGGGTGAGTGATTGAGTAAACAATCGGATCGATCGGAGATTGACGATTGTACCCGAGTGTACTTATTGTATTTGTGTGTGTGTGTGTGTTTCGTGTGGTTATGCCTGCCTGAATACACGAGAGCCAAAGGTAACCGATGTTTTTCTTTCTGTTGTATGCACCTCTGTAATTTATTTGAACATTTTCACTGATTCCGTGATTTTAGTGCTCAATATAGTCATACGACCGGTTGTGCTAGATTCTTAGCCTAGAAACATTAGTAAGTGAATCAGAGGAAAGTTCGTTCAGTTCCAGGTATTACTCGCTCAAATTTACCTAATAGTGTCGATTATTCGAATTGGCTTTTCAAAAGTAGTCATTCGATTTTCAGAGCAAATTTGAAGTATCGAATTGATCAACTGATTTTGGATTTGAGCAAAATACGCGATTGAGATCTTGAGTTTAGATTGGAGTTCAATAATTGAGTCAGACGCACACGAGTCGCGTGTTGGTGATTAGTTCAACTCTTGAGTTTGATTTTCAGATCCAAGAATAGCATCCTAATTACTAGATTGCTCAATTGACAGCAGTCACATTTCATTAGTAGCCTATGACAAGAGCGTAAAATTTCCCACATGTGAGCTAGATGTGACTGACCCCATTCCTACTAAATCTGACCCCGAAGTTCTTAGGAGCTACAACTGAGATTAATGATTAATTTATTTATAGACAGCTCCCCATCGAATTATATCAAACTTTACAAACTGGTACTGACCCACTTGGCTTGAATAGTATCATGAATATTCGAGCGTAATTATTGTTATTTCACATGTATAGTGCGAATGGCACAATGTTTAAATAATAAGATTGAGCAAGTCCAGAACACGTGAGATACGCATCGATTTGAATTTAAGTTCATGATAGGCTAACAACTTATTTGGTTCCCTTCTATGTACTTTTCTCTCATCAAAGCTATGTCGACCTCCTTTTGAGATTATAATAGCCCAAACTACGCTTTTATGTGGAATCCGAATGATTCAAGCCGACGAAAAGAATCTATGCTGGCCAAGATTCGAATCCAGGCGCTCTAGACTGAAGTCCAGGATTTTATTTTCGAGGCCGTGGTGGCTTGCCTCGACGTACTTTCGACAGGGTACAAATACTTTGGTCGAATCCTAATGAGAGAATTGGCGTGGCTTCTTAGCAGCCTGATAGGAACCAGTGAAGTGGTGGTGGTGGGAATTGGTTAGAATCGAAAAAAAGGACTGAGAAGCACGCCCGAAGAGGCCACGATGATTAATAACAGCTAGAGTGCGAGCTTTACTTTGCCAAGCATCCACAAAACATGCAAATGCTAGATATGCCATTGTCGAGAGACGCGTGCTGAAATATTTCTACAGAACGGAATCCCACAATTTGATAGTTTTGGTAAATCTTCCCCGACTGTCAAACATTTTCTCAGCTGACGATTGTTTGCCTTCGTAAAGTAAGGACATAGCTTTGTTACATACCCAGACCACTCTTTCGCTCGCCAGTTGCAATAATATTCATGAATTTGGGGGAAGGTGAAAGAGAACAAGTAGAGAGCTGCGCATAGAGAAAGAATAGATCAACCTGCAGGGAATCGCGATCTGACGGTCATGCACGCGCGTGGAACACTTATTTTGAGCGCGGAAACGAGGCGAGTCGATATGGGAGCTGTCAATCCGGGTGCGAGATAATGGGTCTAAAGGGCAAGTGGCGACGAGCGCATTAACCTGTGAGTGAAATTTTCCCGCAGTCAAGCCCTTCCGGCAACTCTCTCTTTCTTTCACGAGCAAAATATCCTTGAGTATGCAACAAGTATACATATATTGGATCATAAGAGCATACGCCGGTTATCAACGGTGCGCTCTTAACTTTACAACAAACCATCCGGAAAATGCGCAGAGCATTCCACTGTCAAACATAAAATCATGCTTCGATTATTTCATGAACCTTGAATAATAGATGTGGGCCATTTCGGAGCATTTCACCGGATGCCTGCACCAGGGGATCTGCAAAGAATTCCAAGAGTCTTTCTGTTAGAATTTTGTTAATATAGTCACTGTTAATATCACATGTCTGAGAGGAGCTAGATCGTTTTGAAGCACGCTCAAAAATCGCTAAAATGTGCTCTCAGAAAATAGCTCCTAGAAGTTGTTAGGCTCACTTATCGGTCTTGGACAGTTTCTTTCTCGAAAGTACTAGTCTCAACAAAGGAAATACCTTTGGGTCTGTCCAAAAATGGAGTCTTGTCGGATCTATGATTTCCTGGGAACAGGCTGAAAAAATGGCCTAAAATGGACCTCTTATGGGCCTTAGAGCTCACGGGAGCCTTCGATAAAATACAAAAAAGATTTTTGTACTATATCACCATATCACTGATAAAACAAAAGTCTTTGGGATTTTTCCAGACCTCCCTGGTGCCGACATACGGTGAGATGCTCGGAAATGGCCCATATATGTATAGAAATATATCTTACCGCAGGTGATCCCTCATTAGACACGTGTTTAGCTGGAAAGGTGTATCCTCGTTTCAGGGTAATCTCATACCCTTCATACAAGCTTGTGACTTGTCGCGCGCTTGCAGGTTTCCTCAACGTAGTCAAAAATCCTGACGTAGTTGCTCGAAACGGAGCACGGGATAGAGTTCAAAAGTTCATGATGCGTCGGAATTTGAACTCCCCGCGCAACCGAGAGAGCTCGAGAATTCTTCCACTTGTAACTTTGTAGCTGTAAGAATTATCGCAAAACAGGTGCTTTCCATCTCTTTAATGAACGAAAGCATTGGTTTTGCGATACTCCTAGTTCCGAGAGAAGAAATTTTCGCTTGCCCGGGACATCAAGATATGATGCTTCTCCGACGCAGAATGACGTCCCGAACGCTCTCCAATGCTTGGTCTGAGCTACGAACGTCAGGATAATTGTCTAAGTTTATAAATACCCTGAAAGAATTATTTGTGCGATTGAGACAGAATCCTCACTTCCTGAGGCAATTACGGCTCGAATTTGATTTCAGCGTCAAATAGCACGTACGAAAATCATGGTCGGGTCAATGTGACATTCCAACTCCGAAACTTCGTTTCGGAGTTGGAATGATTACCAATCTCCTTGGTAATCATTCCATTCTCTGTCATATTCGAATATTTTTAGCTCGTTCTTCTGTAGCACGTAGAAAAATATACATGAGAACAGGAAGGTTATGGAAGATAGAGAGGAAGAACCAAATACTTCCAACGTTTGATGAAAAAAGAAATGAAGGTTACGAGGCCTTTTTTGTGCTTCTACTCTGCTCCTCTTGAAAGCACCAAGATATTAATATATGTAACGGGCTATAGTCCTCTTGCGTGATATGGCTGTATACTTCGAGCACAATTTGCCTCGATTCATGCAAAAAATGATGCCAAGCTAGGCTCTTCGCTCGCGTGATCCAAGGCCATTCTCGGGTAATAGTTTCTGAACAGGGGAAAGAAGATGACGAGCTGATGAGAAATCGGAATACAGAGGAGCGGAAGAGAGGTGAACTTGGGTTGATTGATTGTATCATTTTGATTATTATGCGTGCTCAGATTATTCCAGTCATATTGCAAATCTGATGAATGTTTCAACAAGAGTTCGTAAATGTCTATAAGCGAACCATTCCTCGAAAAATATCAAAGAACACTGAATCTTTTCGGAACTGACAAGGGGAGTACCAGGTTTGTGAGACCCGGATTTTAATTCGACTCTGGGAATCATTCTGTTCTGGTGGAATATGGAGGTAGGCGAACTGAACAAAAGCATAGATGATTAGAGAGCGAATCTGAAAATTTCCTCAGATCCATGTATAATGTTGTTAGAAGAAAAATTAAAGGAGTGTTTGAATTTCTCAAATTGTCACAAGAAATGTGCAGCGTTCCAGATGCTTTCTTGACAGCCAAACGCTGAACATTCTTGTGTGAGTAAAGTTAATCGGAGAAATTGACAACACATTCTTTCACCTTTTATCTGCAAGGACATTCCGCAATCAAAGATCATTTCTTCAAATTGATCATATAGATTTGAACGTTTCATCTAAGAATTTTCAAAGAACTGACTGACGAAGAGAGCATCAGGTCTGCTGAACACGGATCTCGATGAAACTCTGAGAATCATCTTGTTTTGGTGAAAAATTAAGGTATCTCCATCTCGAGATACAGCTATAGAGATTAGCATTGTCCATATAGGCCCATGCTAAAAAGACACATATATGGATATACTAACAATGTTAACCTCCACGGCTGCATCTCAGGATAGCAGGACCATTGGACGAAACCCTTTTGGGTACCTTCATTTTTCACCAAAACAAGATGATTCCCAGAGTTTCATCAAGATCCGTGTTACGCACACCTGATGCTCTCCTTGTGAGTTTCATTTGATTCGAGTAATCGAATGAGGTGTAACCCAATCAGTCCTCGGTTCAGACTCGAGAGACTAAGGGGTTATCCGTTGTGATTTCTGTTGTTAATTAGTATTCAATGCCGTAGAAAATTTTCGGGTCAAGGAACTACGCTTTTACTATGGAAGCGCCGTGTAACAAGAAAGTGATTTGGGATGCAATGATTGCATTGCCGTAACCTTTGCTCACATGTCGAGATGTTTGCTGCAGAACTATATTTTTGAGCAACACTTTTATGGCATAATAAAGAAAAATTCAGTCACTCGCCAATTCTAATATGACTAAATTCACATGGTTCATGGAATGAATATTTTCAAAATAGTAGCTTTTAGTAACAGGGAACCGCACTGTTTCGACTCGAGAGAGATTGAGCCCTCTCGATTTTTAATCAGAGCAAAATCCGGAACTTTTTAGACATCACGACGTCTGAATCCGAGTCTGAAACGGGCCTTTCGGACCAAATAGTGGACGGGTGGCTGGGCGCGGCTCGAACTTGACGCTTGATGGACTTTCACTGGCCCCAGCCATAGAAACCGAGACAATATAATAACGGGTAGTTATTTTGTTTTTTAATTATATTCACTTCTTTGGGGGTTCCGATTAAGCCTAATGCACGCATAGAATCTCATAAAGCATTCAAGGATGTCTCGTATCAACCGAGTCATCCATAGCGTCACAATGAGATTCGTCACAAAATTGGTTAGGGGTGCAGTTTTGTGCAAAAGGGTTATCTACAACACTGAAAGACCCCGTAGACTTAAACCCGATCAAATACTCAGCAAATGTAAAATGTTATTCGTACAGTGACCAGTCATACTTACCAATTTGAAAATTTGGCCTAACGATGTTTGGAAAGTGGTCGGGAACGTCAGAGACTGATGATAGACCTCAATAACCATACAAAACAATTAGGTTTGGCCTGAAATAAGATGATGGAACCTTGAGAGGCATGAAATATTGATTCAGGTGTACGGAATTCAACATACTGTTCATGGGTTCTACAGGATCCTCCAATTGCCTATGGGTTAATTTTGATCTAATCGAGACACGCAATAGCTACAAATATTCATCATCAAAAACTCTACAACTCTGTTCCTCACTATCTACGGTCTTGATTCGCGGTTTTCCAGCTATTCCTGGTCAGAACGTGTGTGTCGTATGCTGCAGGGTTATTTTTCGTCCAGTTCTATGTGCAGGCTGAGTCACGTTTTGCTTCCCATAATTGCCTCGGTCAATGTTTTAAATTGCAAACCGGCGCGGCACGGAGTGGATAGCAAATTTCCCGCGCTACACTAAGGCACATTGATTCTGAACAATCGCTGTATCCGTCAATAAGATATGAGCAGATGCTTATTCGATTCTAAAAAATTTTTGTAAAACTGAAGTAAGCGATAATGGATTTGGAGTATATCGATTCTTTGCTATTAATTCAAGAAAAGAGTAATACACCCGGTTCGAAGCAGTTCGTGTTCTATGCAATTTGATCTCGTTATGGCGTCCCTATAACTGATTTGTTTCGCTAGCGGGCTTGCAGTGGTGATCAACTTCTGTCGCCGTATTCAATTTTCGTTTATACATCGAATTTTATACAGTTTTGAAACTCATCTCGTCGAGGAAATGAGGCGGGTTGCAGACGGGTGACAAGATTGTTACTTTCTCGCTGTTTGAGATACGCAAAGCGTGATGTGTGAAAATGAGAAAAACTCGTTTCGCCCAGAGTACGGTATCAGCCACAAAGAATCCAAAAGTGAAGCGGTTTCCATACGAGACGAACGGGAAATTGATTCGGGCTCGATTACATCGCAAACTTTTCGTTGCCTCCTGAAGTTGCTCACTTCTGTATAGGCCCATGCAACTTCAGAGCCGGTAGATCTTGATGTTTTCAATATTTACTGCTGAGCGAGACGCACATTGGGACTGAAGTCATTTCCAATGCTTAGAATTGTATACGGCGCGATTTTATAACTGAAGTCTGACTCGATGAGAGATGTCATCCAATATTCACGCGTATTTCCGGGGCTAAAATCTCGCGGTACATCTTCTCTTTGGATTGCGTGCGGTTTGGGTGGGTACGCGAATTTAGCTCTTCTGCGAAGCCTTACTTTATTATTCGCCAAGTAAATTCTATTTGAGTTGCAAACTCACGAGTCAACCAGGGTCGTATGATGAAAAATTCACGAGAGGCGTCAAATGGTCTCGAACGCTGAATTATTCAAGCATCATTATCGTTCTGCTGTTTGTTTCTATCGGAATTGAACATTCTAGTTCGTATAGTCATAGATCTTTAATCAAAATTATCGTGCTCACAACACTCAATCTTCCATTTTTCACTCACAAGCCACACTTCCCATTATTTATCATCAATTTGAAGAATGGTTACGCCAGCAAAGATCAATATTCTGTACAGCTCTGAGAAACTCCAATGATATGGTATCTGGACAAGACAGACCACAAATTGAGCCATTCGAGGACAAAGTGAATCAATTTGGTACCTCATAAGTCGAGGCCGATTTGTAATAGCATTTTTATAAGCTCGTAGCCACGATTCTTGCGACGGATGATGCTTATCTGTGCCCGAACGCAGAATCGTTTCATTTTTTCCAGAGGGTAAACGTTGAAAGAAACGTCGACTGTTATTATTGGCCTCGACGGCGACCGACGAGTAAAAAAGTTGACTTACCGTACCGCAAACAGGGACTCTGACGCTATGGTTAATTGCTACATTGACGGAAAAATGATGCGATGTTTTCGCAGATGTATAGCATAACTCGCTCAGGCACACCGCCGACCATCAGAATCAATAAAGCGCATTGCCACCCCCCTGGCGATTGGAGAGTAGCGATATACGCTCAGTGTGCTCTCGAGTTCAAGCAAATATCTGCACGTCAATTTCCACTCGCGGGCACTTTATAAGCGCGGACTCTCCCTCTCTGCATCGCACAGCTCTCTTTGTAAATACTGAACCGCGTCGTCGTATTCGTATATGTATGTGTGTGTGTGGGTGAACAGTCGTCGACGTGAAAAGTGGGATTATATCGTCAGAGCTATGCCAAGTGCTTGGCGAGTTATGTTGTATACCCTGTCCGCACATACGCAAATGCGAGCTTACAAATAGCGAAAGCCCAAAATCTCGTTACATTCCTCGGATGGTCTGCTTCACTGAGCCCTCAGCATTACAGATGTATATAGGGGAAGGTATATAGAGGGCACTGATTGAGACTCTGGACCGTTTGTGCATCCAAAATCTGATGGATGGCTGGCGGATACGTTTTGAAGCATTCGTGTAATCGTGTGTCTGTGTGTATATGGATGCGCGAGTGGGCGTACGATCCGAGGAGTACGCGCATATAATTGAATGAACCGAACGGAAATTGTCACACGGATATATGCATCAAAGGCGCGTAGAATATAATGCACCGATGATAGGTTAGGTGATCGATGAGCAAAGGGCTTGCCGCAGAGTACATCCAAATTGATGGACTGTTTGGGATATCTCGGTGCGTGCACTCGCGAAGTACCTACTCGCTCACAGAGTTGATGGGTGGATGACTGATCGTCCCAGGAACGCCCATTACAACCTTTGATTACTAATACTGTGGACGCTCTCTGAAAGGAGTCCTTCTCTACTTCCCGGAAAAGAATTGCTCGAAAAGTACTCATTGATTGTTCAATTTCAAGAAATGTTAGTAGCTTTCAGACAGAATATCACAGGGCATCCCTCTTGGTTCTAGACAAAAATTCTCCTTCAAACAATTTCCAACCCGAAAAACTAGTAAAACCCATGCCTAACCCCTTGTCCTCGGTATCATCAACGATTCTTTCCGTTTTTCCTGCTGAAATTACTATCAATTCTCCTGTCAATCCTACCGAGGAACAACTCTGAAAAACGCTGAAAAATCATTGATGACACTTATATTCAAACATCATCAAGCAATCAAATCATCTGAAAGAGAAATTGACTTGTTTGTAGACTTTTTATCCAATCTACCGGATTCGAGCCGGACGACAAACTTTGTTAGAAAAGCCGCTCGTCGAAGAGAAACAATACCAACATTTAGTCACATTTGTGAAGGGAAAACGAGTTCTCAACTCTGACGCAAGATAAACCGGGGAGGAAATCGGACGCTTGCTCCTGAACACTCGATCAAAGTCACAAAATGTCGTGTCCACGCTATACCGCTGGCTTTGCGTAAAGGTTCCGAATTAGTCTAGCGAAAGCTCCATCCATACACGATTCCATTTCCTCGTTCGAAATCAGCCTCTCTTGCGTGCACTGGTGCTCGTGCGCAAGACTGATGGATTCCTGCACGACAGTTTCACGCATTCTGTGAGAAAGATATATTCGGTAAATTGTCGAGCACGAATCGTGTTGTGACAAAATCTCACGCTGATTAATGATCCTACTTCCCCGACACCCTCAATACATTTCGACTCTCTACTTAAACGCGAATTACTTTTCTGTCTCCAAAGATTTTGGGCACTTGCACGAGCTCGCGATACTATTGCCTTCTGGAGAAAAAAATATTTCATCGGCGCGGGAAACGCTTGAAGATTCTTCCGATTCCTCATTTTTGACCTCCTAGTTTGAGCCCTACCCCAATGGAATTGTATACATCTTATTCTGCTCGTCAGAATTGCTCGAATGGTACCTCTATACACTCCATTTCGTGATAAACAACGCTGTCTGGGGATTATTCTGAACAACACCTTGTGTAAATCGGTATGTATGTGTGTTTGTATATTGTTTCCTGATTGTCACGTGATCTCTCCTAGAACTCTGGACCGATCTTTATGAAACTTTGGGGATCTATTCCAAATTGATCAGTTATGGATCATTCCATTTTCAGCTCCATAATAACTCCCTCTCCCACATCTTCTTCATCTCTCGGTAATGACTGATTGTATATATGAAAATGTAATTTTTCTTTTCAACTTTCACACATCTCCTGATGCCGCAAAATGACTAGTCACTTCCTGTGATAATTGCAATACCCTTGACCAAAATGAAAATTGTAAATAAATTTTATATTTATTATGCGTGTGTTCATATGCAATTTTATTTTTGGATTTTGCCCCCGGGCGAATAAAGGTTATCAATCAATCAATCAATCAATCAATCTACATGATTACCTGAAATTCAACAGTATTTTTGCACTAAATTTGTCCAAACGCTCCAACACCCAACTACCAATACACGAACCTTCCAAAATTGTTTTTAAATGTTTCGCTATCATTCTGAGGAGATTGGTTGAAACAGAATTATCATCAGAGTTTCCATTTTATGTCAACGAGTTTTTTTGTCATTTATCATTTTATGTCACTCGAAATTCAGCGAGTGCTCCGACGGATCTCTTCGAATTTCTGGAGCATTGTTTAACCCCGTGAGGTAATGGGCCCAGTCCATTTCGACCGTTATCACCAATCTATTCCGACCCCCGGCATTGTTTAAAGTTGGAATTTAGCCATCTACTATTTTCAACTTAAACTTCCTCATGCAGATCTCGAAAATCTCTCGGCTTCCCCTTATGGTTCTTTCAGGGATTCTTCCCAATTAAAGAACAATTGCCTACCTGGAAATTTACCTCCCTCTAGCCAATATTCATTTTAAACTACTAAAACGAATAGTCATAACTCAATAGATTGAATTAATCAGTAGGACGCGAGAAAGCATTCCGCAAATGTAGTTCTGCGCCGAATCAGATATGAACACGGTGAAACTACTCTGCTGGTTCCAACATTCCGGAACTTCTGCTCGAATTTTTTCCTCAAACTTGGTTTTTCAATTTGCCTATATGAAAATTTGGGCGAAACGGTTGAAGTAAACTTTCATAAAGTTTTGAAAAATTATAATAATTAAGGAGCCAGGCAAAATTTGTCCGTCCACATACTGCGTATCGGGTCGCCTATGCGGAAGGGGTGAAGTGTGATGGGTGGGTGGATGGGTCATGGTTGGATCATGGGTGGGTGGGTTGGTGGGTGAGTGAGGGTTAATGGTCAGGTGGGTGGGTTGGTGGATGGATGGAGTAGAAATCATTAAAGTTCAAGTGATATGTTCCACTAAGTTCCAGTGAAAATTTCACTAAAAAAATCAGTGAAAATTTCAATAAAAAATCAGCGAAAATTTCACTGAAAAATCAGCGAAAATTTCAGTGAAAATTTCACTAAAATTTCAGTGAAAGTTCACTAAAAAATCAGTGAAAATTTCACTAAAGAATCAGTGAAAATTTCACTAAAAAATCAGTGAAAATTCCACTAAAAAATTAGTGGAAATTTCACTAAAAAATCAGTGAAAATTTCACTGAAATTTCAGTGAAAATTCACTAAAAAATCAGTGAAAATTTCACTAAAGAATCAGTGAAAATTTCACTAAAAAATCAGTGAAAATTCCACTAAAAAATTAGTGGAAATTTCACTAAAAAATCAGTGAAAATTTCACTGAAAAATTAGTGAAAATTTCTCTAAAAATCCAGTGAAAATTTCACTGAAAAATCAGTGAGAATTTCACTAAAAATTCAGTAAAAATTTCACTAAAAAATCTGTGAAAATTTCACTAAAGAATCAGTGAAAATTTCACTACAATTTTACTAGAATTTCAGTGAAAATCACCTCATCTTCAGAAAAATTTCCACTGGAATTGCAGTAAAAATCGCTAGAGCTTCAGTGAAACTTTCATTGAAATTCCAGTGAAAATCGCTCAAGGTTCCACTGTCTATTAGATTCGAATGGTTGTTTACTTCAGTATAATTGCATCATTGGATGTAAATAACTATTTCGAAATTAGTGTATTGACTGAGTCAAACGAGATGGGCAATAAGGGTATACATGTTATTCATTGCTGGAGAGAGGAAGATCCTTCGTGATTAGTTTTCTATCTAGGTACAAATCATAAGTGGGATAAGAGTCATAAGGCAAATAATCGTAGATTTCGCAACATCCTTCCAACGAATTAAATTAATTAAGCGTCTGTCCGATTTTATCCGTCCGGATGCCTCGTATCGTGGTGACATCGTTGGTGCTGTTCGTGGATTAGTGGGTCCGGTGGGCCCGGTGGGTCGGTGGGGTCTGGCGGGTCGGTGGGCCCGTGTTGGTGATGCTGGTGATGACTTTTGACTTATCCGTACGGATTGGGCAGTTGATTTGATGGTCCGATCAGTTGTTCTAAGATCCAATCAGTCAAAACATTCCTTTTGGATCGATGGGCTGTGGCTGGGGTCGAGGCTGGTGCAGGGACTGGGGCTGTGACTAAAGCAGGATCTTAGGTTTTTGCTGGGGCCGAGGCTGAGGATAAGGCTGGCCCTGTGGCTTGGGGCGAGGCTGGGCTAAGGCTGGGGCTGGAGCCGGGCCGAAGCTGAGGATGGACTGAGGCTAAGGTTGTGACTGGGACTGAGGCTGGAGCTGTGGCTGGAACTGGGGCTCGGGCTGTGGATAGGGCGTGGCTGAAGCTGTGGCTCGGGCTGGAGCTGGGGCTGAGGCTGAGGCTGAGGCTGGGGCTGAGGCCGAAGCTAAGGCTTAGGCTGAGGCTGGAGCTAAGGCTGAGTTGGGGCTGGAGCTGGGTCTTGGTCTGAGGTTGGTGCTGAGCCTGAGACTGGGGCTGTGGCTGAGGCTGGGGCTGGGACTGGGGTTAGGGCCGTGGATGGGGCGTGAAATTATTTTTTCAGAATCCACTGTATTATGAAATCTCAACGTTACATTGTTGAACTACAGAAGCATTTCAGGGGTCCATACCATATCAGAGACACTTCCAAGCCGGACGAGCGTTAGCGAGGTAGGCAAAAACGCTAGTCATGTATAAAAACATACGATGAAATTTCTCGGGCACACGTTATAAATTGACCGCTAAAAGGGTATTCTTCAAGAAAAAAACACTAGCTCAAATTGATGATTCGATGCAGTAGATCTAGAGAAACGAAAAAATCATACCGTGAAGGGTAGATTATAGATTTCTCCCCTGCTCAAAAGCTCTGGTGATTCAAAAATTATCTACTGTAACTCAACAACTGCATCTCCAGTTCTGATGCATGAAATCGACTTCAGCAAACGATTTTCTTGAGGCAAATGGTGTTGTCTATAGACTAGAAATTTTTTAGAGCGTTAGAAGCTTGCAATATCTGAGGAAAACATCATTTTTTTACGGTAAGACATGATGTCATACATGATCGTAGTATCCCAAGTACGCGAAAACAAGATTTGCTCCTCACTCACCCGCAGTTTCAGACTATTGCTCGTCCGTCTTGATTTAGCAATTTTCAGCGTATTATTTACTTGTTCAGCGGTGAACTGAAATTGTAACCTCAGAGCGCAACGGGACTCCACCACTTTGCAAGTGAACAAGCAAAAATGCAGATGCCAAAGGAAGTTCAAACGCGGCGGGAGGTGGCTATCATCAGTATAAAGTCCAGGTAACGAGACCCTCCGTAAAATACCAGCTCTTCGAAGGGTACGGTTGTACGCACACCATATAACCAACCGTCGGTAAGATACGATCTAACCTTAGAGCAAACGGTCCACGTAAAACCTGGGGTATCGAGCGTCCGTGTGGGCATATTACCTCGTAGACGGTGGAAAATCGCCACGCGGGCGTAAAAAGGCGGAACAAAGCGGTGATGTTAGTTGTATCAGCAAATTCAGCCACTACAGACAACGTGTCTAGCCGGTATGCCGCATGACGCCGAACAATAAACGCGAAAATCGAAGCTAGGCATCCCGTGGCTCTTGGCTTGGCTATACACGCCTCGCAAGCCGAAATTACGGGGTGCATTCCACCACCGTGGTTGCCACCCCCAGCAATTATACGAGCTTGCAAACCGTCCCGATGCTCGTTTCACAGGCATAGAACAGAAGGAGCATCCACAGAAAGCTCCCCTGGAGTGAGAGAGAAGCTCCTGACTGATAGACTCGTCTGCAAGCCATCCCGATGCCGTGACGCAAAGCTATATTCGCCAGCTGTTCGGAGCCGAATTTGCTTTTGACCACCTGCCGCCTTGCCACGATGCATCTCTTAGTTTGCGCTAATTTGTTGGGGTGAAATTTGTTCCCCGTCGAGATGCCAGGTTAATTTATTTTAACCGATCAATTTCAATCTATTCTGATCCTCGTTTCTCATGTTGGATTTTCCAAACGTTAAATCAATATTCAGGAGATTTTCGAAGTAACATTTTACGGACAAGGCGTACGGCCAGATTCGTACTCCTGTGTCTTTATCAGGTATAAGTAAGTGACGTGTCGAAATAACTTTTTAGATAGCATGTGGAAACTTCGACCTGTGGGAACTATCCGATTTTGAAAGCTGATGACTGTAGTGAAACATATGGGCGAATCTCAGGATTCGTGCGACTTTATGATTACGAACTATCTTACGTCTTAGGAGACATGGTTTTCGACAAGTGAGGTCTTCCACTGGAGATTTTCGGACATTCACTCGTCCTCAACACTTTCGAATGTTTCTGAGGTCCATATTTTGCTTTGGACCAACGATACAAGATACTCTGTGCGAGAATACTCGATTTTTCGGCTGTCATAACAATTTTCGGATGCACGCCTTAGCTTGTAGGTCCAAGGGCGATTGATCAACCATCCTGGAAATTGGATAGGTGATTGATTACACTTTGAAGAATTGAATTATCTTTGCCTCACGGGCGTCCTCGCCGAGATGCGAGATCTGATGGAGGTTGTTGGTGTGTCACAAAATTTTTGTCATTTTGAAGAATCGCTCTTGCTTACGATCCTGTCATCGGGGCGATAAAAATAATGAAATTCTGGAGAGGTGTTCTGATTCAACACAAAGGAACCTATGAATCCAGCC
Source organism: Eretmocerus hayati (assembly GCA_029851415.1). NCBI lineage: Eukaryota > Metazoa > Arthropoda > Insecta > Hymenoptera > Aphelinidae > Eretmocerus > Eretmocerus hayati. The sequence goes on along the minus strand of CM056741.1, from coordinate 199,315,161 downwards.
AAGTCCCATTGATGTCATCAAATCCTGGTGGCTGTTGTCACGATGGAAAGAAAAATTGCTTCTGCGTAATTTAGCTTTGAAAATGTCTTTTTCTTATGGGACATGAAAATGTGGACCCCGTTGCACCTGGAACCACGTGAAATTTGATCTCTAAGATAACAAACGTATATACAAACTGCCCCAATCATAGACCTACCCCGGGAGGAATGCGAGGCTCATAAAAATTGAGAATCGACGGAAACGTGCATTTTGGTGAGTGTAGAGTTTCTTTATTTCGTAACAGAAGCCATTGGAAAGCGTCGTACAATGTTGATCATGAATTTTCCTCACTTTCCTGATACCAAGGTCACCTCATTTCTGCGAGAAAGTATTCTCATGACAATGACTGTAACACGAAGCCCCCTTTTAGATGCATAGGATTATTCGTTATTCGACCGCAAGTGCGCAGCGAAGCTACAAAATGAGTTACGCGACTATTTTATCATTCTTTGAGTACTACTTTACCCAAAAGAAATTTACCGGGTATGTCCTGCCATATTCAAAATTTTCAAATTTTTCAATGAAAGTGTCCCGAATTCGGAGATTTGCCCATATACACAGTAACCTGTGTCATGTCTGATCTTCTTTAACCGTTGAGTTTGCAAAATCATGTGGACCCGTAGGTGAGAGTTACTGACACCAAAGCCTCAACGCTGTCGTGTGTGAAACCATACGTCTGTCACCCATAGCCAGTGTTTTCTGAGTTATTCAGATGATTTTTGAGGTTCCTCTGGATTTTCTTCCCAAGTCGTATGAAATTTTGTGTCGCAACGTATTGAAAAATTCCACTGTGCTTTTTTTTGGCAAGAATGGTGCTGATAGCCTTGTATGAATAATCTACAGGGAACCTATTCATCAAAAACAGTAAAATGTACTCATTATTGCCCTGAGCGCTAGGACAGTTTATTTCCCGCTCTTCGCTCGGGAAATAAGTCCACCGCGACCAATATGGGCCTGCGAGCACAGAGCATTTATGATTTTTCCGGACATTTCAAAATGAGAACCCTAGCACTGCGGATGAAAGCGGAATTTTGAGGTAAAAGTGATGAAAACTAACTTTTCGACATCATTGTTATCATGGATGGCTAACATCTACTTTTTTGTGTTTTGTCTTTGGAACTTTTCTCTACGAAACTTTATCGATGAAATGTAGTTTGAGAATTCGATAGCTGAATTTCAGAACTCGATCTAATTTTCTCAACAGCTTCTCGATACTAGGAACAGAGAGCTCTGATTTTCGGAAGAACAGAGAAATTGTGAGGTGTCGGGGAGAAGAGTTGATGGTGGGGTATGTGCACACTGCAATCACTCGCACGCTGAGCTCATACTTTATTCATTAGCGCGCAAAAAGTTTGCTCGCCCCCCGACTGCCTGCAAGCTCAATTCCAGGCACGCTTTTGCTTACACATCTCTTGTATGTTTTGGCCATCGCTTTTTTCCATTTCCGCTCTCCCTTTTGCTCTCTCACGCAAACCGACTCTCTTTTCAAGCTTGCCACTCCAGTCGCTCAATTTTTCTCGGTGTACCCGCCACTCTACTCCACCTTACCGAGGTGTTCCAAGGATGCTCCGATGCAATTTTAATATCTATTGCGTTTCTTCATCTGCCTTTTGAATTTTTCCATCTCGTCTTGGGCCGATATTGTACAAAATTCTGAGATATACAGCATCACGTGCCAGCAGACATTGTATACTCGAGTTAACATTTTGAACCAGCCTGCTCCGCCCCCGTCACATAACTTATTCAAAATCTTGATACAGGCCTCGTTTCAAGCACACCCTGGACCACTCCAACCTTATTACATATGCCACTGAAATTCGACCAGTACCACCAACCTCGACCTTTGCCTCAATTGTACTTTCGCGTTATACCGTAGCACTATTTCTTCTTGAAATTCTACGAGATACAGTCTGGCATTCCTCTTTACACTACGTATCTCCACCCAACGTGTAGAATCCGAAAACGAGTTTGCATACCACGTGTAAATGCGCCCATCAGAGTCCGATCCTCGCTCAACGTCAGTCAGACCGAGTGGCAGTAGTAAAAGCCCGCTTCGGCCAGACCGCTGTACAGGATATATAATGCGACCTGACGCGTGTATCGCGGTTATAGGCGATGGGGGAATTTTTTTCAAAACTGCACCACACCGCGTTGACGGCTGAGGATGATGGGCTTTCATTGTGTTTCGGGTGAAAGCATCGAGGGCCTGTTTCCGGTGTCCATGCGTTTTTTCGGGCTGGAAAAATAAAAATTCACGGAAAAAAAAGAATTTTACACGGATAGCGAGAGATGAATGCGAGGAGCGTGCTCGGGTTGACCAAAAGTTCCTATTGCAACGTCACCACCGGATGGTCTCTAATACCCTGATGCGATGCCGCGGGCGATCGATTTATCGAAACGGATTGATATCATCTCACCTCGCCCCGTGCGCCTCTTTGAACACCGCCCCCTCCCCCGCCACAAGGGTATTGTGTTTCGTTTCAGGTGTTGTGTGCGAGTCACCGCTGATGGAGCCTCTCAACTGCGTTTCTTTTTAGTTTTGCCGTCGTTCACTCGTCCGCGCAATCGAATCCGTTTGTTGTTTTTGTGACGAATCGCGTTGCTTGTGCTGCACCAGAAGTGGAAATAATACGCTTGTTTTTTGCACGAAAATGGAAGAACGTCATGGATTGAGGTCGAGAGAGGGGTAGGTGGCTTCGTTTGTCCAGTTGTCAGAATTAAATTTTGATGTTCTCGTACTAAGAAACTGAACCAATTCAAACAATTGATCTAGACATGGACCGCGACCAATAACAAGGAAATTTCGTGTTCACGGAATTTTTTTTCTGAACGAGCATTAATCTCACGAATTTCGCTCTCTCGATTTCGCGTGCACTTTTTAATATCGCTTTGCGTTATTTGTGGGCGCGATTGTTTCCCTGTCGATAGATATTTCCCAATCGATGCGGAGTGCAGTGTATGCGAGTTTGCAATGGACGGATGATGAATTGCCTTTATCAGTGTTGAGTGCTCGGGGATTTTTATTTATCGGTTCGGCGTTGCGTGGATTGTAATCAAAACCACCGCGCTTCGAGTTTCGTGATACTCGAGTCTCGTTGTGTGCATGCAAGGCATTGATTTCATTTTGCTATCGCGGATCGATGGAATATTCGTTGATCGGTTCCTCACGTGCTTTATACGTATTATACGAAATGAATTCGGGCATGTCAACTCGTTCAAACAATCAATTACTGGAAAAATATTTTCACCACATTTTCTTATGCATTCGCCGGAGTTGATCGGAAAATTCATACAAAAGATTTTTTAGCTTCCAAAAATTTCACAAAAAATATCATGCTTACTCGTCAAGAGGACACGTCAACAATTCACAAACACCCTTGTTGGGACGTCGCTGTCTGCTAAACTTACCACTCACACGCCCACAGAATATATCAAGGTGACTCTGCACGTCACTCGGAGAAGTATATTAGCGAGTATATTCATAATCGTTCGTTATTCTATCACCGGCAAACGAGTAACATCTCAAAAGTTGAAATGAAATGGGCCAGTCAAGATCGGGCATCACACAACTATGTGCACTTATGGTGCAAATTTATGATCCAACGGCTAATTTATCCATCAAGTTTTTCGAATAAACTCAAGGTCTCTATACTAATACTAATTAGTTTGTATATTAGAGAAAATGACGAATTGAAGATCCTGAACAATATCAAAACCCAAGCAACAATTCTCTCCCTGCGGAGCAATTGTAATAAATGAAATGAATCTATAACTTTTCACAATAATCGTATAAGGATGACAGCAGCGAATTAATTGGCAGCGAAGAGCCTACCTCTTCCTAGAGTGATCATTCTCTCGGTAGTGAATAATATCTTCTTACGATTAGATTCAGATCCAAGTCGTCGTCCAAAATGATATGGATCCACCTGTGATATAATTTCCCTTAATGTGACATGGTCTAGTGTATGATGCGATAAGACTTTTGAAACTCCCAGAAAGTTATAATTAACACGTTTGCTGCGGAGTCTGAAATCGATATTCTGTTTTAGATTGCGAGGACTTGCTTTGCTTTGTATTTGCTTCAATGACGCAAAAACTGACCACGCAAGCTAAATGGATGTAAATGAATTACTGTCAGAGAGATGTCAATGATATGAAGATATATGATAATGCTGGCTGGCGGGAAACATGCTTTCCATACTTTTGTTAGTCACTGAAGTTGAGTTGTGTCGCTTCAAACTCCAACCCATTCAATTCGAAGACACTATCGTATCTTGGTAAATCCAAACACATCCGATCTCATTTGATTCTAGTACGTACAAGGATTGTTTTTCTTTCATCATCGGAGATCAATCATGAAATCCATGTTACGTTCAACAAATCCATACGCTAAGCTCATTGAAACTCATCCTGGACCATAAATTTGGTAAACCTATAGGTATGAAATGCTGATATATCGAATCCATTTCGACAGAGCGCTCAGACGATCAAGCATTTTGTATTCCATCAATTTTGAGATTATTCCAAATTCTGTATACCCCGATGCAGCATGAACAGTGCGTTCGGAATATTGTAACCTATCCGGAATTTTATTTTTTCCCCGCATGAACAATAACTGGACTCAAAAATGTGGAAATATCACGTATTCAGCTCATTTTGTAGGGTTTTTTGACGGGGATATGGATATTGAGCGCACGGATAGATTTTGAATGATTGCTGGTAATGCTTGCTTCGAATACATCATTAAACAACCAAAATTTCCAAGTAAATGATCAAAACCAACTAATTCTGACAAAACTTATCTAAATCGAACCGGGCACTGTTTTTGTCTCGTACAGGCCTCCTGGGGGTCATCAATAAGGTGAAAGAAACTGATTTTTAACCTTCCCAAAGTGTCTGCACCGTGTCACGGTGTGGAAGGCGAGGAAGTTGAAGGTTCAGAAAAAAAATTCCTGCTGTGGCGTGTGATTCTAGGTACGCCTAGAATCCTCGCCAGGATCATTTTCTAAATAGAATCGAAATTTGTCATCACTGAATTCTAAAATGGAGTAATTTTTTTCGATTTTTCTATCGTGAATGATAATTAAAAATTGCTTCAATTGCAATTTTTCCTATTTTTTGTAATATTTTCGTCAAAAGTAGGAAAGGATGAATTTTATCGAAAAATGCGTAGAATAGTTCTTTTGTAGATCTCTCAGAAATCTACAAGATCATTCGCGTAAATTTAGAAAGGATAAGTAACAGCCACTGTGAGATTCTCAGATAAATGAAAAATACCGCCAGACCTTCGTTGATCCTCGCACTTTTTCGATATAAGTAAGGACATTATTTTGAATATTTTTGAAATATCTTCAAAAAAATATTCTTCATATTTTCCGATAAAAGTCACCACTTCCGACTCATTGCGAAAGTACCACGAAAGAGACAAAAATGGTGACATAGGTCATTTTACCCATCACTCATAGTGGAAAAATAAAAAAATGACTTCATTTTAAAATATGTCAACGGAAGAATTCGATACTTCTTGGAAAATGATCCTGGGCGTACCTAGAATCACACCACCCCATCAGGAATTTTTTTTTCTTAAACCTCCAACTTTCCCGCCTTCTAGATTTACCGTGGTATGACAAGGAGTAGAACTGCTCCACCGCAGTGAACGTGTTGAAAACTGTTTCACTTACTCTGACCGTACATAGTCGAATGGAATCCACTGTAAGGTGTAATGCTCAAATTTGTAGAATTTTTTTCATGCACAACGTAAAAAGATCATCTCTAGATATGAGAATGTAATAGTCTTTTCCATCTTCTGTGCGGAAACTGACTTTTCCGCACGGGTTTTTTGATTTTGTTCCCCACACAGAAGATGGAAAAATAGTATTCGACACTCGGACGGGGTGGTTTCCGCATTCTCGTGATAATTCCGGCCCTCGCCTTTGGCTAGGGACGGAAAATATCACTCGTTGTGCGGAAACCAACATTCCCGCCCTCGGATCGACATGTACTATTATGCAACGCTGTGCGCAAAACTGTGCAAAAAGTTGACTTTCTATGCAAGGTACCCGTACCGAAAGAAATGCGGGAAGTCATTATCGCACGGCTAAGTGTGCGAGAAAGTAACTTTCTATCTATGTTTGACAAAACGTAGTGAGAAAGTGAAATCTGTGCAAAAATGAATCCATCGAAATTCTCATAGGAAATTGAAAACTTAAAGAAAAAATTCAATGAGTCAACCTCGGAGTCAACCGTACATGTCAATGTGCTTTTAGGAGGCGAATCCAAACCCTTCGATTACTCATCGTTTTATATGAATTATATTTTCATCTTTACTTCAAAAATACTTTTGGTGAATAAAGATATCTATAAAATCCAAAACCATCTTTTGAAATGTATTTTGATGATTGATCACCATTACACATAGTTGGATGAATTGCCAAAATTGAATATGTTGAAATTTGGCGATACTTTTGAGCAACGATGTAATACGCGATATGAACAAGAGATTTTTTTTTATACATTTCTCAGAACTTTATTTCAGTCGGGAGGCTCCGCCCCCGGGCGCCCGTCCCGTACCGCCAACTTCCGCGAAGAGTTTGTCAACCGAGCGGCTGTGACGCATGATTTTACACTCAGAGCCAAAAATTTGTCTACAATATCGTCTGTAGCGAATGGACTGGGACTATGACATACAGGGAACATGAATCGAAATAGAGTTCTTTTCTTGCAAATTCGTGTATAAATTCATTGGACCCGCTCATTGCCTCGTATATACGACTATTTTATTCAAGACCTGACCGTCAATTTTTTTAAAAAATCGTAGAGACACAGTTTTACGCACAGGTTGCGTAAAATACCCGTGAAAAAATGTTTGGTGCATGATCATGCATGACGGCATACCGCTACTAGTGCACGATCATGCATGACCGCGTACAGAAAATGGTGGTATGTAGTCATGCATGTATTATGCATGAATTGTGCATGACCATGCACCATACAATGTTGCACTTCATTTCGGATTAGGTACTAATTTCGGTGTATGGAAAAAGCTCACGATTTGGAAATTTGGAGTGTGACGGAGAAAAATCCACCATTTTGCGTTTTCATCGCTATTTGGTTCCAATACTACGAATCACTCAAAAACTCTGATGATAAACATGGCTTCGCCATTTGAAGGCTCAAACGATGTCAAAATTTGACCGGTATTCCAGAAAGACAATTCATCTCCCTCATGGTGGTCTTGATGGCCGACATACCAAGGCCTAAAATTCCTGTGCAATGTGTTTCTGTGAACTTAGATGATCATTTCTTGACTGGGCCCTTACGAAAAAATTGAAAGAAGGGTGGTTTTTGGTGTTTTCCTGTCGTAGTTCCTCTATAACTCGAAAGGAACACATATTATCGAAAAATATGTGGAGTATAAATTTGTAGATTTTCAAAATATCTACAAAAATTGTTCCCATAGTTTTTTTCGTACAACGTATCCTGTTGGAGGTATTTGAGGATGATCCTCGGAAATTTTTCTCTAAAATTATTTTAGCTCCATAACTCTAATCACACATGTTTTACAAAAAATATGCACGGTAATTTTTGTAGGTTTCCCAAATACTATAACAAAAAAGATTCAGTGACTTTTTCTCGTAAAACGCATCCTCTTTGCGTTATTTGAGGATTCTTTGTCGACATCCATACTTACAACTCTAATATTGGTATAGAAGGGTTTTTCCCTTTGAGCCAAAAATCAACCGCTGGTTGATTTTTGGCCCAAACCAGTGGTTGAGGGAAAAACTGCAACCACTGGTTAAAGTTTTTCCCACAAATTTTTTACAGCGCACATTCTCGATAGAACATATTCTACAAAAGTTAAGGAGCTATTATACATCCAGAAATAATGTGGGTATGCGGTTGTCAAGATACCCGTTTGTTGGCATGTGTGGAAGAACTTTTCTAGATCTTGGAAAGGTGAACAGAAAAGGTCGCTACACGTTTACTCATTTCTGTTCCCGCAACCAAGACATTTCCGTCCAAGATCGATATTTTTCACGGTTTCGGCCCCATAACTCATGAGAACTACGTTTCATCAAAAAATGCGTAGAGCGACTTTGGGTGGATTTTTGAAAGATGAACAGAAAAGGTCTCTATACATTTTCTCGGTTACGGCCACCTGTTTTTGTAATTGGGGGATCCCCGCCCAAGACCCATGATTTTCACGATTTCGACCCCACAACTCATGGAGAATACAATTTATCCGAAAATGTGTGGGGCAACCAGTCATAGATCTTTGAAAGATGAACAAAAAGGTCCCAACACATTTTCTTATCTGAGGTTTCCTGTTTCCGCAACCAAGAATTTTCCGTCCGAGATCCATATTTTTCACGGCTTCGATCCCATAGCTCCTCAAATATCTCCAACAGGATACGTTGTACGAGAAAAACTATGGGAACAATTTTTGTAGATATTTTGAAAATCTACAAATTTATATCCCAAATATTTTTCGATGACATGTGTCTCTTTCGAGTTATAGAGGAATTACGATAGGAAAACACCAAAAACCATCCTTCTTTCAATTTTTTCGTAACGGCCCATTCAAGAAATGATTATCTAAGTGCACAGAAACACATTGCACAGGAATTTTAGGTCTTGGTATGTCGACCAAGTATGAACGTGGTTCAAGACCACCGTGAGGGAGATGAATTATCTTTCTGGAATACCGGTCAATTTTTTGACATCGTTCGAGTCTTCAAATGGTGGAGCCATTTCAATCATCAGAGTTTTTGAGTGATTCGCAGTATTGGAACCAAACAGCGATGACAACGCAAGATGGTAGATTTTTCTCTGTCAAATTCCAAATTTCCAAATCTTTCTCCATACACCGAAATTAGTACCTAATCCCAAATGATTTGCGACATTGTATGGTGCATGGTCATGCATAATTCATGCATGATACATGCATGACTACATACCACCATTTTCTGTACGCGGTCATGCATGATCGTGCACTAGTAGCGGTATGCCGTCATGCAAGATCATGCACCAAACATTTTTTCACGGGTAGTATGAGCAACGCGGGCGAAAAGTTCCCGCACTCGTGTCCGGAACCGCCCGAGAAAGTAATTTTCTCGCACTCTTTCAAGTTTCTCGCACGTGTATTATGTTGTTCTCGCAAAGCGATGTTGCTTCTTGTACTACTAGCGGAATTGCTGCGCTCGCTTACGGCTTTTTGAAAGGAGTTTCAAAAATTTCATGGAATGAATAAATACGAATACGAAAAATGAAAAAATACAAATTATTGTGGGTACTCTAACAATCAAATTTATCATTTATGGTCATCATAATTGTTTGATTGAAAATACTCGACGGTTATGAGAAAATTGAAAAAAAAAACGACAATATGAAGGAGCAAATAATTTATTTTGTGAATATAAGACAACTTTATGTAGCATTATCGCGTGTTACGTCAAGTACAAATCTCAAAGTGTTTCTCAAATAAAACAATATACATGATACCAGGAAAAAGAAATAAAAAAGGATTTTTACTTCCATTCTGTACTCAAAACGTGGTATACCAAGAGGTATTCGATGATCAAATTTTAATCTTTTATATGCATATACGTATAATTTTCTTCTAATCTCACCAGCGACTCATTTTTGCTTATGATTTATCAATCTCACTAAATCTATAACTGAATCAGCTAATGTTCATTATCAAACATCATAATGCAGGCGTTCTTTTAATGCTTCGTTGTCATTGATGAGATAGACAGTCTCAACCCTGTAAACGCAGAGAGTGATGATCAGACCTATCACATCATTCATACAAGCCAATGATCGCCTGCTTGGAGATCAATTCTTGCACGCAGGTAAGCCACCCTCGGGTGCAGAGGTTGCGACAAAATTCCTCACCATGTAGGAGGGTGAGGCGATATTTCTCATTCATCTCATCGCTTACTTCATCTCATTCTCATTTAAATCATTCGTTCATTGCATCCTTCAACTAATCCTCTGCATTAACATCAACTCATTCTCATTTATCTCATTACTGTTCCCATGCTCATTGTATCTCTTTCTTATTCAAATCATTCATTCATTACATTCTTTAATTCAGTTTCTACATTAATACCGACTTATCTACTCTCATTTCATTTCTTCCCCCTTCCTTATTTCATCTCATTTCCAATCTCCATCATCTACATCAAGACGATTCATCTCCTTTTCTACATCCTTCTTTCATCAAATTTTTCCAACATTCACACCACATCGTCACATCATTCATACACACCAATGATCACTTACTTTGGATTGAATTCTTGCACGCAGGTAAGCCGCACTCGGGTACAGAGGTTGCGTCCGAATTCATCACCAAATAGGAGGGTGAGGGGGTCATGCTCATTCATCTCATTACTCTTTCCTTGCTCATCGTATCGAATTTTCATTCTAATCATTCATTCATTGCATCTTTCAACTAATCTTCTACATTAATACCAATTCATTTACTTTCACTTCATTCCCTTCCCCTTCCTCGTCCCTCTTCATTTTTTCCCCCATTTTCGACATCAACACAATCCATCTTATTTTCTACATTTATCTTACATTCAATTTCTCCATCATCCACACCTTCTCGTCACAACATTCATACACGCCAATGATCGCCTACTTGAAAGTGAAATCTTGCACGCATCACCAAGTAGGAGGGTGAGGTGATCATCCTCATTCTTCTCATAACATCAACACCATTCTTCTCTTTTTCCTATTATACCGCCATCTCTTCTCCTTTTCCACATCATTCTCACCACCTCATCACATTCATCATACGCCAATGATCGCTTACTTGGATGCGAATTTTTGCACGCAGGTAAGCCGCCTTCGGGTGCAGAGGTTGCGTCCGAATTCACATCCAAGTAGGAGGGTGAGGCAATTACTTCTATCATCCAATCTCATTATCTTTCCTATCATTTTCTACTCATCATCTTCTATATCAATTTCTACTCATCATTTTCATACCAACTCATTTCTCTGCCTACTTCTTCTTCATCTCTTTCCCTCCTCTTTTTTCATCATCATCATCTCCATCTCATTCCAATTTCTCATGTCATCACATACTCTTCATTCATACCATCTCCACTCCTTTCTTACTTCTTATTCGTCTCTTTCCCTTCACTTCTCTTATTCTATCTTACCTCTATTCAATCTCATCATCTCTCATACCAATTTCTACTCTACCACCATTTCTTCTCCTTTTCTACATCATTCTCACCACATCATAAATCAGCCAATGATCGCCTACTAGGGGGCGAATTCATCATCTTCTTAATCATTATCATCATCACCATTACCATCATCCATTCTCTCATTCATCACATTCCATTCACGGACAGAGACGGAGGGACCCAAGCTCCCATGGTTGGATCAATCCGTTTTCTACACTTGCTACATCATAATACCCTGTGTATGGTGAGCAAGTGTAGAAAGTGGTGCGAATTCAACGATGGCTCGAAGCGAAGGTTCAACAGACAGACTTTTGACGGAAAGTTCCTCATCAATTCGAGCCAGACAAAGACAGTGGTACCCACAAAACACCTGGAAACATTTAGTAGCCCGTATTCCTGCGCCTGACGCCTTACGAAAGTAAGGTGAGTGGGAGCTCCAAAAGGGAATACGGTGCGAAAACATGATAACACGGCAAGGGTGCAACAAACAGACTTAGGCTCGAATCTAAAGTCGTAATTCGGAGTCCGGATAAGCTAATCCGAAGCGCCACAATCGGTGCGGCGAGTTCGCGAATCTATGAGGACTGGCGATTGTGGCGCCGCGGATTAGCTTGTCCGGACTGTTCGCGAATCTATTAGGACTGGCAATTGTGGCGCCGTGGATTAGCTTGTCCGGACTCCGGATTACGACTATAAATTCGAGCCTTTGGACAGTTCTAGAAAATCAAATTTTCGAAAGAGGTAAGAAATCAGATAAATTAATGAATAAATAATGAATAAAAAGGGGGAAAAATCTATAAAAAAACGAGGAAAAACAAAACAAATCGAATGAAACAAATAAAATCCAAAGTGGTAAAAAATCTAAAAACGAGAAAAACCGCGATAATTAAGGTAAAAATCCATAAAATAGGTAAAATAGAACAGATGTAATAAAACGGGTAAAATTGCAAAAAAATCTAAGGGAAGAAGGTAAATAATGGTCAGGTCAGGTTAGGTTAGTAAAAATCTAGGGATATTTCTCTCTAGAAGATAATCGAGCCCAGTTAGGTTAGAAAAATCTAGGGGAATATTTTATAGTAACGAGTCAGGTCAGGTTAGGTTAAAACAGTTCTAGGGACATTTCCGCAGGGTAAGGTCAGTATATACGGGAAAAAATCTAGTGATTCTGGACACCTAAAAGTCGTCATGCGTTTTAATATCATTTAATTAATTAATTATGCCCGTGTATGGAAATGTACTATTTTGATTTGCTGCAGGAAGAGGTGAAAGACTGTGTGCAAAGTGCGTAAAAGGGGATTTGCGGCCTGAAATCGATTCAGCGATTGTTTCTAAATTCCAGCTGTCGAGTTGATTTTTTCAATTTTCTTTTTGGAGGTCGAGTTGTGCGTAAAATTCCTTCCGTCTTCGATGCTTAGAGCTAGAACTTTATCCGCACACTATGGTTGACGGAACTTTTCTAATTGAGCGGGAAGTCCTTGCACCAATCTCGTTCGTTTGCATTACTAACCCTAAAAATGAAGCAATGATTATACCTCCGGCTTAGAAAGTATTCATTGACCCCAAATGTACATCAAATATACTTCAACTGTTTATCAACTGAACTTCAGATGTACATCGGCTGTACTTAAGATGAACATACTCCAAACATCAGTTGTACACTATCTTCACACTTGGAGTCAACGGATACTTTCCAAATTGAGCGCAAGGTTCTTGCCTAAATGCCAGTGCACTATCGATGAGGCGAGGATTTCACTTGCGGTCCAGAAATTAGTCATTGGATGCATGTGTATATCAACTGCACTTGAGATGTACGCCGGCTGTACTTGAGATGAACTTGTGCTAGATATCAACTGTACATTAGCTGTGAACTTGAAGTCAATGCATACTTCCCGAATTGAGGGTCAAGTCTTTGACTCACTATCCATTCATAATTTTGTAGCAATAGTGTCCAATCGATATTGATCTCAATTTGAAGCAAAATTCTCATCGGGTCATATTCTTTGTTCGAATTTCAATGACATGATATGGCTCTTCTGCTCATCATAAATAACTATTTTGGAGGACATCAAGTTTGCAATTGTGCTACCATTTCCGTTTACCACGAATTCCAAAGCAATCTTGATATCTGAACCAAGTAGCTGCCAGAACGCGTGCCTGGAGCGCCAATACTCGATCTCAGGCTACTGTCATTCTGCATGGCCGATCCATTGTGCCGAGCTCAACAAAGGCTCACCAACCGCACGCAAGTCCACTTTCTTTTAAGCTTGTCAGAAGCTAATTTGAAGACGGGCCGAGCACGCTATCACTAGACTGCAGCATCGTCTGTCTGCTTGTTATTTCTTTGAAATACAAATAGATCCATGCACAAGGGAGTCTTGCAAATGTTATGTGAGCGCAAATTGCTTCGAAGAATTTGACCCCAAGACCTTTCAATATGGTTGCGTGATGTGCCTATTTTGGGCTGCTTCTTTAGCAGCTGGTTCGAATAATCACACCAAGTTTGCGCTTGCTAATAATGAGAAATATCGCATGCCGACAAATTTAACTGACATAAAGGTGAATGCAGCCTCAATTTCCGGAGATTCTTCGAGCGATGAATGCCTACTCTTATTTTGGCATGCCATCACACAGATTCGTGTTAGCAAATTCCTTCACATGCCAGTTACGAGATGAGCGATGATTATGTGGTGCGTATAACATCTGGATAGATACAATGTGTGAGATCGTGCTATACAGACTTCCTTCAAATCAGTCCATCTTTTGTGCGTCAATCAAATGTATGATGTGCTTCGTTCTTTCTCGCCGGTTATTTCAATTGAAATTTCAGGTTGGAATTCACAAGGTGCTGGGATTTCTTCATGATTCGCGCTCTATACATCGAAAATTTTTGCCAAAAATATATCGATAAACTAAGAGTGACTTAGGTTCTGTGCTGATGTCTGAATTATCTCAACTCCTGACTCATCGAGAATACTGTATCAGATACATCAAGAAGCGTGCTTGATTTTACATAATCCTATCAGTCATCCCTTCAAGATTTTTACCGGATTCGGTAATAAAACTCACAACACGATCAATAATGCCCGACCGGCCCAACAAATACCACTGGAATTCACCAAAAAACACGATTCTGACATGTATGAGTGGCTGTTTACGACCCTACTCTCTCGTATTCGTAAATGGAGATGAGATCGGATCGCTCGAAAAGCTATGTAGAGATGCATACCAGAGAGTGCGAGTCGAGGCTTCTGTTTGCTCGTTGGCGGATGGAAATGCGAGTGCGAATGCGTAAACAAGCATTATCCCGAGGAAATTTTCAATTTGGCGCTAAAGCTCGCGTATCGATCCACTTACAACACTCGCTCTGTCGTTATACTCGTGTTATCCTGGCTCACATGAAGCTATACAAACAAGCATTTGCATCCTATGCATTCCGATACAGAATATACTTGTTCAAAGCTCATTTTGTCCGATATAAATGTGCCGATCAAAGGGGTGATGGAACTCTACCGATGCCGAACTTTTAATCGCAAACACGCAAAATCATAATAGGTACATGACGCTCAATATTCATGAGACTCTCGCATCACATGAGCTTAAATTTGAAATCAATGTACAGTCGCAGTCGATTGAGCTTGCGGCGAGCTTTGAACGCACGGTTCGTTGGACGTTTCGCCGCCGGACATACACTGGACGCTGAGAATATACACAGAGATCTCGATGTCGTACCCATTATGACGCATAATACCGCCCGGCAATTTGTCCACATAGCCCCCGAGGCGGTCTCAGATACATCACATGGCAAACACACATATCATACCCGTAATATATACAGACATTTCCAAGCCCAGAGCTCGTCTGTTTCCCGGTATTAATTATCCGGGCCGTATTGTGCGCTTCTATTGTTTTTGTCCGCAAGCCATGCTCAGCTTCTAATGCATCGCTGTGCTTGATATTTGCATTCTGAGGGCGATTTTTTTGTAAGGTTCTCGATTTTAGCAACTTTTTTCTCGGGAAATAGCAATTCTCGATGCTAAAGACCGCCTATTCAGCGGGAAACTGGCCGTAAAAGTGGCCAACTGATCCGAGGCGAATAGTGGAAACGAGCGAGCTTGCAATGTCGACGATCCGAGCCGGATTCTCCCGACTACATACACTGCCTCTATAACCAATTTCTCCGTTTGACCTTCTGCGGTCGTCGCGACCATTACGCTTTTGGCCACTCTTTTCTGCCTCTCTGGCCATTCTACTCAGCCCCTCTGCAACCAAGATTTTTCTTCTTTTCTCGGACTACCATATATATGTGGTTGTATAACTCGACCCCCTGCGACGTGAACACGCGGAAGCTTTTACCGGAGAGCAAACGTAGTGGGCTGTGGGGCTCGAGCTTGCAGGAAATGCCGAGCAGTTTCCTTCGTTCTGCTCTGCCCGGACTCTACTCTTGCGGGGTACTCGCTACGCCATGAATAATTGGGCAGCCACATGAGCAAGACTTGGCCGAAGACTGCAACGCTGTGAAGCTGAAAATCAGGCAGTTCAAAGTTTCTGACGGACAGCAGAAATGATTCCCTGCAAAAGTTTGTGTTTTACTCTTGTTCGGAGCCTAGATTGTTCACTTTTGATATTACTGTAGGGTAGAAATTATTCAAAGATCTATGAGATATCTCTCGCACTTGATCCCTTAGAGTTGGGATATACTATTTTGAATCAATTTTTGAACTTTGTACCATCTCGTTATTTGTGATCCCCACCAATTCCTATCGCAGAGCTGTATCATAAATTTTTTGATTTTGACAAATGCGATGATGATTGTAGACTGGCATGGAAAACTTATGTTAAGTAGAGCTCGAGAGCTAAAAAAACTGAAGTTGAACAGAAATCAATTTCTGGCTTATCCCTATCACAGAGTGAGCATTCTCGCAGCAATTTTTTTTTTTATATAAAACACATTTTGAAATTGAGATAGAACGAATAGACCATCATGGCAGTTGTATGACCCTATAAACCTATAATTGTTGGCCCAAAGTGAATTTGATATGTCTCAATTGTAATACACGAGCAAATGTTTAAAATTATGGTTTTTTGAGGTTATGTCAAACTGTCGACGTGCTGGGACCAAACTGACTCCGGATTCGGATCCAGCGACCCCAAAAACATGAAGGTTGTGTAATCTGAGAGCTAGGTCAGAACTTTCTTTATTTGTGGGGCTGTGGTTATTTGCGAATGATCTTAAGTCTATTAGGATGCATGCACAAATATGCAGATGCATGCATATGCAGTGCACACTGCGCATATGCACTGCATACGTGCTACATATGCAGTTCATCAAATTTTAGCCAAAACCCGATGGAACCCGTTGAGTTCTGCTTTGGATCAGCCGGTAATGGAGCAAATACTAAACCTGATTCATGTGAGAAGTTCTCTGATGCGAGCCTTTCAATCTTTGCTCAAGTTCGATGAGCTGCACATGTGCACGTGTGCATACATATGCATGCACATTTATCATTTGTGGACGCACCCTTAGGACCAAAATTCGCCTAGACTCACAGCAACATTTTCCCTATTGAACTTGAAAATCTCTCTATTAGGATTGTTGATCTGGAACAACGGATACACATCTTTGTGTGTTGCATTTTTCCCAGAATATTTTGATGGTCTGCTAACAGTCCCCGCCACATTTCCAGCTTTACTCCCCTCGATTTTCAATTTCATTTTTGCTGTTTATTGCACAGGTCCTACTTTCTCACATTTGAAGATTACTTTTAGCTTTGCCAATTTCACTCAGCCTTGAGATAATAAATCCGGCTCAAATTCTTGGACTTGATTCGAATTGTGTTCAAACGATTCGTCCACTCTAATGATAGAGACACGTGCCACAAAGTTTCTGACCCAATACCATCAATGAGATTAGCTCAATAGAAATTGCTGTATGTATGATTCCATGTCAACATTTATCTCAAATGTCTAACTGTGACGACTGAAGTGTGGTGTGTTTACATTTGCGCAATTCTCACGACTCGTTAGCATTCAGTTTATCTTGTCTTCAGCTCGTTCCTTGGAACCATGGAGCAGCAAAAAAATTCTCAGACATATTTTTCGATAGGTAAAACCTAGAAACAGTGATACTTTGCCCGAGCCGCAATCCATTCGAGTAGAAAAATATTCATTAGAGCCGATTTCCGTCATTCGCATGCTGTTAACCACATGTGGTTTTGATTATTTAGCTTCATTCTCATAGGGTCCTATTTCAAAATAGTTCTAAACCATGCACATACATTCCTATAGATGTATACTATCATATTTTTGTCTTCAGACACGAGTGCCTGTCGATGGACGGAAGTGCAAGCTACTGCAAAATCGTTACCTAGATTCGAAATTTTTTTTTATCTGCCCACAAATGGCGTTAGACTCAAAAGACCCATAGTTATTTTTTAATTATAAAAATATATTAGATCAAGTCTGGATCTCGTGAATGAAATGCCGTAACCCTGATGA
Source organism: Eretmocerus hayati (assembly GCA_029851415.1). NCBI lineage: Eukaryota > Metazoa > Arthropoda > Insecta > Hymenoptera > Aphelinidae > Eretmocerus > Eretmocerus hayati. The sequence goes on along the minus strand of CM056741.1, from coordinate 199,297,426 downwards.
GTGTGTTTTGCACGAGGTTGGAGTAATTGATCACTGACGAGACGAACTCTCTCGCGAGAATCGGTTGTAAACAGCACAAATATCTCGAGCACGCCTGCAAATCGAACGGTGGCTCCATTTTTCCTCTCGAAAACTTTGAAAAAACTTATATCAAATGTTATAAAAAAGGGTGTCTAATCAATTTTTGCTCCAGAAGCCTAGAAACTTATTTTCATCACTTTTTTCAAGCGAAATCCGCAGGAATATTTCTTCCTCTGTTTAGGTTAGAATTCACATACTCGCTTCAAACTTTTTTTTTTTTTTCAGTAAGTTTGGGTGTGGAATGATGATTTTTTTGTTCTTTGAACTGCAACGAACGTTGTATGAAGACAGCTAACCAATTCTACACCAACTTGTGAGGCTCGTCAAATGGCTTGAAGACATCGTATTGTAAGCTACGGGGTCGCATTACGGTAATTGAACCATTCCTTGAATGAAATATTGGCCAAAGCCTTGAAACTGGTTCCTTCCATTCTGTGCCTCGAAGCTCAGCAGAATTGATTTTTGAAGTCAGTCGATTGAAACGTTCCTTCTATTCCCTAAAAGACCCCATGAAGAAAACAATGCTTTCAACACTTTCCATACTATTTTAGTAATGAACAATCGTCCGAATAATCTTTAGGGTATGTGTCATGCGATTCAAGTTCTAGTTTTTCTGTAGGCGGAATGTTGACGAGTCGTGAGAATTACTCTATTGCATGCTGCGTTTTTATAACGTTGTTCTTTTTCACCTTTCTTTTCAATACTACTCACATATTGTCACAGAGCCTCAGTGTATACAAATGAAAGTTGCTTATAAATTTTCCTTAGTCAATCTGACCATAGTTGAAAAATCTGTGTAGTTCTTCAGAGCAACTCCTTCCTATTTCATCTGTATTTTTTGTTGAAAATTCTAGATCAATAACTAATGAAAAGATATTCGTCATCACAGATAAAATCTAATGACTTCTAATGCAATAGCATAACATAGAGACAGATGGATAGTCGTCGAGGTCAACTATGGTAATCCTAATAACTTCACTATTTATTCAATTGATCTCGCAAACCACTGATGGGGGTTTTTTTATAGGTCAACCTTGCAATGGTTTCCATTAATTCTGAATCAATCGACTGATTTGCCGTCTATAATAGCAAAACCGGATAACTATATGCTATCGCTCAGGCTTATCACCGCGTATAATGAAATATCGAGGATTCACAGAGAGAATTTCAATGATCAACCGGATACAGATAATTATTATTCACAAACGCGAACGAGATGGATAGGTACAATCCGCATCAGATCATATTCTTCGGTGAGAATCGATTGATGTTTCATACCAATTTATTAGATGTTGGTAGGAGATTTTTCAATCACGAAAAAATTCAAACAGTGATTTCCTCAAAGTTGCCGATCGACTATTTTAAAGACAGAATCGTCTTTGTGACATCAGGACTTTCCTAGTATTCATTTTTTTATCTGAATGATTTCTTTCCCTCGAGTATCTCCTCCATATTCCATCTTATTCCTACAAAACATTCACCACTGTCCTCCTTTCAATAATGTGACCTCATAACCCTCTTATACAGGTTTTTACGCGGGAACAGCTTGTTTTCACGTAGAAACCTATAAAATAGCATGCGCATTTCGCGCAGTGAAAAGTTTTCCAGTCCCCAGCGCGTGTGATACTACTCTTCTGCATGAATGGAGTGTGAATCCAACAAAGACGTTGAGCCTGGAATTATGGACAGTGAAAACTAGAAGTGAGAGAAAGGGTAAAAAAAAGCTAGTCCTAGATGAGCCAATTTTTCTAGAGAAAAAAAACAAGACTTTGGAGCGCCTTCGCCGGGAATGCAGCATCCACTCACAGACTCGGTACTGCACACGGTCGCTGAAACATGCCATCACACACTCGCAAATGCTTGCAGGTTCGGCGAATACATTGCAAACCACGTCGCGTGGTATCTAAGCCTGAAACACAGGCCACACTTCCAGCTCTTACTTCGTCTGAGCCCGCATAAACAGTCAGTGTTTGGACTGCTGCGAATGCAGCATGGTGATCGAATTTCACAACGTGTCTTTATTGCGGTGTGGTATATTTGCTGCATGATAACTTACCTTGTTATCATAATAGCCTGCCAAAGATAAAATTTGTTCAGTTCTTTTCACTTCAACTGATCCGCGGGCGGGTATCCGTAAAAAATGAGGATTTTTGCCTGGAATAAAGAAAACTCGTCCAAAGAGAAGAAGTTGAAAGTTCAAGTACGTCCATCATTTTTCTCAAAATAGCAATTTTTCATACTTTTTCAATATTACAAATACTTTCATTAGTCTGACACAGAAGTAGCTGAGTTTATAATCTTGCATGATTGTAAAATCAATAAGCAAAGAAAAATAACACAAATGGAGAAAACAGCTACTATTTCAAGGAAATTCCTTACCATTTCTTGATCCTTGTTTCGTGTGTGATACAAACTGTGTAAGAAAATTATCAAAATGATCAAAGTTGTGTGAAAAAAGGGGAAAAAGTGCCACAAGTTGTTGTTTAAAGCGGTTTTCTTCATTGTTTACATTCCAGTGACTACATCGATTGCGTTCATTACCGACCGCTGTTACTCAGTATAACCGACCGCTGAGACGCGATGGAGTGTTCCATTTGCCCAAGAGGTGTCACTAGTGTCCCCTTTTTGTTTCAGCGCGCTAGAGTTTGAAATTTTCCTTACCACTAGATTTGAAAGATTGAGTCAAATACAAATACATTAACTACGCGAGCTGTAAATCTCTCACCTGTGAAGACTCTGATGAACTTTGGGATAGCTCACGACATGAAAAGGTCAAATGTCATTGCAAAGGGGGATTCCTGACTAATAGTAGCTTTATTGAAATGAGCCCAATTGTTCTTAGAGTCGATTCTTCTTCATGAGAAACTCATTTGTTCCTTGATGGATTTTCATGCGACCAGCAATGACTAATTTTTTTTCAGACTGTATCCGAAAATGCACGACTTGAAGTTAACTCACCGACCGGTGATGACGATTTCGATTTTTGGGACCAAACGGGTTTCATGTTGAGAAGCGATGTTGACGATCCCTTCGACCATGGAAGGTAAATCATGATTTCACTCGAGTGTGACCGTATGACGTGCTTGAATTAGTTTTTCGTATTGTTTGCAAGTATTTGCTTAGAGCTAACCCTTTCCCTATTTCTATCCTGCCTCGAGTTAATACAAAAACAGATTCTTTTGCTATATAATCAGTAGACTCTTAGTTTATTAGACCAAATTTTGATGCAGACCGAGCACTCAGCCGTCTCATGTCCATGAATTTTATCGCAATTTATCCTCACTCTCAGAAAGACTGCGGCTCAAATAATTCGTAAGAATCTGTACAATACAACGAGAAGGCAGTGCAGTAACTTTTCAAACACCAACAGCCCGGAATCGTACCTCCGCGATGATAAGGTCATTGACAGTATCTCATACCAAATGTTTCAAAATGGCTTCTTAGTTTGCTTCCTATATTTTCCCATATCGATATTTATTTGAGATTCGGATTGTTCGCAAACTGAAGTTCCTTTACAACAAGGACGACCAAAAAAGATTCAATTAGACGCTTTTGGGGCTTTTGCAGATGGGGCCAGCAAGATTGGTGCAGGCCAAGCTACATTCCGATCAGCATAATCCTAGTACTGATTGTCCTGGTGGTACTGCTGCCTTTGCTGAACGACAACTCGGCGGATATGAAATCGAGTCCCTATGGTCGAGTACCAGGCAACGACAGCGAGATATTCTGTATGAGCGACTGCGACATATCTCTTGTAGAGTCGATACCTCTGGGTCTGGTCTATCCAGACGGTTCACCAATGCATCGATCTACAGACGAAGTATGGCTCGATCTGATAGCTTCGAGTCGAGAGAGTATAGAAATAGGCTCGTTGTATTGGACGATGACTCGGGAAGACGTAGTTCCTGATGGCAGCGCAAAACCCGGAGAAGAGGTATTCCAAGCTCTTCTCGAAGCAGGCAGGGACAGGCACATCACAATAAAAATCGCCCAAAATGCTCCGAGCCAAATCAGTCCTAACATAGACACCGAATTTCTCACTAAAAAGGCCAATGCTCAGGTGACATCTTCTTTTCTACTCTTATGAGAAATTCCAGATGGTTGGTACCGTAAACCGGGGTGAATGTGGACCACTTTTGACCTTCCACTGTGATTTTATTGGTCTCATTCATACCGAAACATAACACAGCCCCACAAAAAAAAAGTTCTGACCTACCTCTCAAACTGTATTACCTTTATGTTTTGGGGGTCGCTGAATCCGAATCCAGGGTCAGTTTTGTTCCAGCACGTCGAGATTTTGACATAACCTCCTAAAAGCATGAGTCGAGAAAATTGCTCCAAAATCATAATCAAACCGTACTGAATCCACTTTTGACCACCAACCTTACGTTTTCGGGATTGCTGAATCCAACGAGGTTAGTTTGGTCCCAATATATCATCGTTCTGACATAACCTAAAAAATTCATGATTTCCCAATGATATTCGGAGCTGGTGATCAAACCATACTTTGTTTTGCCTATACTATATGTTTTTGAGGTCGCTGAATTCAATTTTGGGGCCAGTTTGGTTCCAGCACATCATCATTCTGACCTAACCTCAAAAAATCAGTATCTCTCGAGAGTGCTGATGTCTGCTGAACAAACCATACTTTGTTTCGCCTTTGCCACACGGTCATGAAGCAGAGATACACCCTGTCAGGGCGCCGACTTAGAGAGCGAATATTGAGCTGCTCCTGAGTACCAGTCTCAGAGCCAGTCCCTTTCTACCGGATTTAGGCCAAGGCCCGGGTACGTTGTCCCTTGACTGGGGCCGGAAGGCCGTCACACCCCAAAACCAAGACACTGCCTCAGTTCCTCAGTGCCTCAGTTCTCCTTGCGGATTTTGCGAGAGGAGGCGAAGTGTGTCGAGTACCAGTTTTGGAGCCAGGCCTCACCAATCTCACAACTCCAGCTCTACTCTATTTTGGAGCTGTAGCGAGTCTTTTTCTCTTCGAATGGCCTATGTAACGTATATCATTTTTATGGGCAAAACAAAGTATAGCTAGATCACCAGGTCCGAGTATCCGTGGGAAATCATGATTCTTTGAGGTTAGGTCAGAATGATGATGTGCTGGAACCAAACTGGCCCCAAAATTGAATTCAGCGATCCCAAAAACATATAGTATAGGCAAAACAAAGTATGGTTTGATCACCAGGTCCGAATATCATTGGGAAATCATGATTTTTTGTTATGTCAGAACGATGATATGTTGGGACCAAACTAACCTCGTTTTTGGATTCAGCAACCCCGAAAACATAAGGTTGGTGGTCAAAAGTGGATTCAGTACGGTTTGATTATGATTTTGGAGCAATTTTGTCAACTCATGCTTTTTTGAGGTTATGTCAAAATCTCGACGTGCTGGAACAAAACTGACCCTGGATTCGGATTCAGCGACCCCCAAAACATAAAGGTAATATAGTTTGGGAGTTAGGTCAGAACTTTTTTTTTGTGGGGCTGTGTAATGTATGGATAGTGAAAATTTGAAACATTCAGCTTTACTGCAAGATCCGTTCATCAGATTTTGATTTTGACCCCGTGGTTCTCCAGAAATCGCAAAAAACAGAGTGGGCTTATTTACCCCGTCGATAAGGGTGAATGTGTTTGGCTATGCCTCGTCTGGGTTCAAAGCGCACGGCTCGTATGTACATTGAGGTATCTCTAATCTGCTTTTCCGTACATTATCCCCTAATCAAAAGGACTCGTTAGAAATGACTTAGGGGTATAGATGACTCGCGAAATGATCCAATTTGAATGATTTACTAAAATTGACTCATTAGGACAACTTCAGAATCATTGCAACAATCAACGTATCATGCAGATTCTTTATCGATATTTCAAGATTCTTTTTGATTAGATTCTTCAAATAACTCATTTTGGACGCGTCATTATTAGTGTCAAGTCCCTGAGTCGTTTCTGTTGAGTCACGCATTTTAGACAGGGTCGGCAGTGACTTTTATGCAGTACGCATGTCTCGCGAATGCTTTTTCAACCAACGTGGGAGAGAGCTGTTTGTCAATATTGATCCAGGATTGCGTTAATGAATACGAAAATATTTTAAGAAGAGAACACTTGACCGAATTACTGGATAGGCCAATCTAGCTGACCTGTAGCAGGTGGTCACATTTACCCCGGTCCAGCTGGGGGTCAATAGAGTTTCTTCCCAATGGTCGTTCCAAATAACCGTCGCACTCAAGCCTGGTCGCCAGAACTTACCAGAATTTCCTGGATCGATCAAATTTAGTCGACCTGCAGCAGGTGGACACATTCACCCCGGTTCAGACGGCAATTAACTATGTCTCTACAAAATGGTCGTTCCAAAATAATCATCGCACTCAAGCTTGGTCCGTAACGTTTTTTCATGTTGAGGATATTATTACCGACTGCCAGAAAGCCTAGCACGACTCTAAGTTACTCGTTCAGATAAAAGTTTGAGTGGCGCTATTTTTGTTCTGATTTTGTAAGTCCATTTAACAGGAAAGAAGAGACTAGAGTTTGTTTTTATGGAATGAAACTCATCAACTGGAAAAGTAGAGATTTCAGACTTTAAAATTACCTCCGGAAGGTTTCTGCAGGTGCTATAGAAGCTTGAGTATGACGCTGATAATTCTTTTTTTGGCAAAAGTGGACACATTCACCCCGGTGGTCACATTCATCGTAGTTTACGATATCGTATGATGTCATATTTGAACATTCGTATCTACAGGTGAGAAGTCTGAACTTCGCAGCCCTGCTTGGTGGCGGCGTTCTTCATACGAAGCTCTGGTTGATCGACCGGAAACACGTGTACGTAGGCTCGGCGAACATGGACTGGCGCTCGCTCACCCAGGTCAAGGAACTTGGCATTGTTGCTTATAACTGCTGCTGCATCGCACATGATCTTGCAAAAATCTTCGATGTGAGTGAATCTCTTCCAAAAATGACCGATCTCTCATGAATTTCTTAACCAGGGGGTAAGAGTCGATTGACTATAAATTCTGTCACAGGTATATTGGACGATAGGGGGTACGAATAAGGTGCCGCAAGTTTGGCCTAAAGCTCTTACCACAAAAATCAATGTCAATCACCCCATGACTTTCACTATGGATGGGAACAAGTACCGCAGTTTCTTTGGAGTAAGTATGATTGATTTTCATGCACAAGCTGTGTAAAAGATAAATCTTAGGAAACTGAGCAATTGATCGATTCTATTTTCCGACCTGAGGAATAAATTAGAGATCAAGATTTTGTGTTCACTGGGAAATTTTATGCTATATGAATGGAGTCCATTCAATAAACTCAACTCAATGCACCTCCTGATTTCAGAGCTCACCACCAGCTTTCTCGCCCGAGGGCAGAACCAATGACATAGACGGCTTACTCTACTGTATCCAAAAAGCGGAAAAGTATATCCACATATCGGTGATGGACTACTTTCCAGCCACAATTTATTCACCAAAGATCAAATACTGGCCAATAATCGACGACGCATTGAAAGCCGCAGCGATTGAGCGGAAGGTCAGCGTCAAACTTTTGATATCCAAATGGAAGCACTCTCGACAATCTGAGGATTATTTCCTCAAATCGCTGGAAGATCTCTCAAATAGCTACGCCAAGGTCAATATAGAAGTGGTGAGTGATCTTACAAGAGATTATTTTTGTAGTGGCTCGGTAAATTTGCCGCCATTTCTCCTCGCAAACTTGAGAATTATCTCGGTAAGCTAATTTGCGGCTGATAGACATAACGGTCAAGATGTAAAAGATGATTCTCGAGATTGCACAATATCCGTTCACGGTTTTTACGCTACCAATAACCATATTCATCACTTTAAGCTCGTGTTTTATTGGATTAATATCTTGGATTGCTCTCATTCGTGAGTTACAGAATTTTGAGTTGAAGCAAATGTCATGTCACCCCATCAGTCTCTTACTTTTCTAGTTGTTCTTCAAAATAACTTGATCAGCCCATTACAACAGACTGTTGACCATATCATGGCGGGTATTTGTTTCCTTTTGGAAGAGCCAGCAAAGCGATCATCTATGGAATCTTTATTTTGGAGCTTTGTGAATTTTTTTGGTCTTTGGATTTTTGGTGGCCTTTTTCGGTGGGAGCCTGTGAGCACTACAACTTTGCCTGATGGAAAGTCGAGTGGGATCATTGACTCCTTTGTTTATGGAGAGTTAGAGCGCAGTCATTATTCAATTCACCACTCAATTTTGCAGTGAAATTCTGAACTGCCACATAATTTAGGAATAACGTTAGCTTCCTTGTACAATCGATTTCAGTGTTAGTTCTGGAGGCAAATTGAGAAGTTGAGACATTTTTTTCGGCATGTGATTTGCTTTGTGTTTATGTGGGATAATCAATGTACTCGCCCCGATCTGACAATTATAAACCGATTATTTCAATCCTCATTTCAGAGAAGATTCGTCGTGCCCATGAATGCGAGTCAAGAAAAAATACCATTCAGCCGAGTGAATCACAATAAGTACATGGTCACCGACATGGCTGCATACATTGGGACAAGTAATTGGTCAGGTGACTATTTCATCAACACAGCAGGTAAATCTCCAAATTGACTCGAATATTCGATGCAAATATCCCGATCAAATTATCAAATGCGGCACCGTTTGTCGATATGAATTCGTAACCGGTATCAGATCACAACTCAATACTATGCATACTCTAAAAATTGGAAATTCTATAAACTCACTGAGTATCGTTGAACCCGATTCCTGCCGGAAAAATACGAGACACAGCGTAATAGGAGGTCGATCCTATCTCAAACTAATGAATAGCCATTATCGAGGCTGACGTAGCTCGAGGAAAAGTTTTCGTTAGCGTTGAAATGTTATAACGAGCTGACGTAACAGTTCAATAATCTCCATGTTTCAGGAATCGGTATGGTCTTTGAGGACGCCGATGGCAAGAACAATAACAGTTTGAGAGAGCAACTGGAGGCAGTTTTCCAACGAGATTGGACCTCTCAGTATTCACACCCTTCGAATGTTTCATTTGAAGTATTGAAATCTCCATCGCCAGAGTTGGGAAGGTCACCAATGCGATCGGCTCATGTCCTCACGTGAGCTCGGGTCATGCTGGAAAGTGGAGTTTTTAATATTTTGAAGTGAGGATGAGCTCGTTCAGCTCTGTGGGGGCGTGTTCGAGGTCGATTTTCTTGGAGGGACTTGATTAAAAAGTTGAGGAATTTGTAATAAAACTTGGCCCTCCCAATGAAGATATTTTGAATTGAAGAATGCAATAATCAACGGCTTGGTCTACTGATGAACTGGTTACAAGAATTTTCACAAAATGTGACTGCTTGGAGGAGTTGTACATAGCTTTTACGCTTTTTTGTTAACGGCCATAAACGAATTTCATTTGGATAAAAATATTTCTCTATGCTACTTATCATCTGTGAGTCTGATGAGCTCGAAAGTTCGCTCGGCCTTTTCACTATAGTTATACTGTCCTGCTCGAATTTCTGGAGTTATTTTTGCAAGGCCTGCATTTGTTTAGCCCAACAAAGATAGCCCTCTGAATCTGGATCAGGACAAGACAAATTAAACATATGCTCTTCCTATGTAAAATATGACCATATATAACTTTAGAATTTACATGCAATCAGAATGGCTCATTATTTTGAATTGCAATTCTTAGCACTGGTGATAAGTGTATTATGTCAAAAGATGTGTTTTGTGCTGATTTTTTATAGATTGTAGGTTCGAGTGCATCATATGAGCGTTAATTAAGATTTTTATAAGAAATTATTGTAACATGAATGACTGCCTTAATAAACATCGCCGTATTGAGTTGATGGAAAAATATGAGAATTTAAAAAAAGATAAGTAATGTTGAAAAGACTATTTACAGTATATTACATTCTTGCGTGGCCAGAAACACCATCCAAGGATCATTTTTCAAGGTTATATTCTTTAATTCTCTGGGAATAATTATTCATATTAGGATAAAATAGTAACCACACCTTGCCCCGTAAGAACGTCACTATTCAGAAAAAAAGTGAGGAAACATGTAGAAATGATACCAATGACTCATTGGTTGGATAAACCTGTTTCAAGAGGTTTTTCTTTACCTCAACACAAGCTTTTGCCTTTTAGGAACTTGAAAATGGTTAAGAGTGAATTCGAACTTTTTTGTAACTTTAACCTTATTTTAAAAGTCGCATCTCAAAGGCAGAGATTCTTCCTCATTGTATGGAAATAACCGAACAGTTGGAGCAACATTTGCACCACTCTAAGTTGTACTGGAAGTCGAGCTGGAACTCTAATAATACTGGAATAATACGAAGCACGACTATAACTGCTCGATTAAAAACTACTATTCAACTAACAACTACTATATCATCTCTCGTACGCAAAATTACATATGGCAGAATCTTCTGGGGGATATGATTTTTTCATTGTATTTACACCGTAGAGCCCAAATCCGACCTTCGTATTGCCCCTACATGTCAGGATTTTTTCAGATCACAAGAGATTGATTTTCCAAAGACGGTGTTATTAGCTTCTTTTGCTAATTTTGTAAATAGATAGCCAAGGTGACGCATCCTTATAGTGGGCGTATTGCGAGGCGTGTTGAGACTATTTTGTCCTGCGTATTATGACTTGCTGAACACGATGGCAGCAGTTTAGAGGGCTAAGATGCGGCCAAAAAGAATGGCAATCTGATTTCACGAGTTGTTATCGGCAGAATTTGATCAATTTCGTGGTAGAATTGGTGCTCAAAGTGGACCAGAGATGCTTTTTGAGCTCGCGAGACCGCAATTTCTTTGTTTTCATACATTTATTAGAGAAAAATTATTGTAGCCTCAGATCAGAACGTGTGAAATATACATGTGCTGTTTTAAAAAAGGCGTTTCTTTCTGAGATGAGTTCAAGCCTCCCAATAATGAGTCGAAAAACGATTTTTTGCGCCTTTCAGGACTCTAAAATTACTTCAAACTTCAATGTTCTCGTTTAGTTATCATGGAACGACGCTCAAATTGTCGGAGACTCATTACCGTCAAGTGGGGTAACTTTGGGATGGGACAAAAATCGCATTTTTTCCCTTCAAACTCGTGTCACTTGTACGTCTTACACCAAAGGCGCATTGTATGTGTGGTCAATCGGAAGCTCACAGCTTTTGATTGCGGTATTTATGAAGTGCATTTGGACTTCTCTAGTTGGAGATATGAGTACTCAAAGTCGTGTCCCAAAGTTAAACCGGTTTGGGGTAACTTTGGGACAGAAATTGGTATCTGTCATTTATCCGTTATTTCATTCATAAACTATATCATACAATAAATTTTCACCATCATCAATCAAAAGCTGAGTGTCTTAGCTTTTCATTGACCTCTTGTAAAAGTTCATTTGATTGAATCTGACTTATGTAATAGAGTAAAATCACCTTCAGCATACCGCACTGTCTTCGCAGCGACTACCTCTCACAGAGGAAAAATACCCTCAAGTCAGTTTCTGGCTAAAATTTCCATATTTCGGCTCCCGTGGGTCAAAATGAGACATTTCTCGGCTCATTTTGAAGCTCTCATAATCGGCTCCTTGGAGATATGGGCTCTGATGATGACATAGTTGTTGGGAAATAATTGAGAGCACATGTACAAGTGTTCCAAAGTTACCCCAATTTACAGGAAAAACACATCTTTCTCAGTTTTTACGCTACAAAATTGAAACTGGCTAAGAATACTCCAATGTAACGATCGATTCGTCCAGATATCTGTACAGACGAGTGAAATCTAGCTCATAGTTACTTCGGAGTTGTCCTAAGGTCGGAACCGTAACAATTTTTCCGAGTTTCTGTTTGTTGGATTGGAAATATACTTCTGAAAAAGTTCGTTCATAAACGAACAATTGATGATGGGGGCCCTCGCTCTGGTGCAAGACATTGCTCATACGTGCCCCGAGTGGGAGTAAGTGGTATCAAAACCTCAGGATCATCTGCCCCCCCCCCCGATCGCGCGTCATACCGACTCTTTCATCGGTTGTTCCAAAGTTAACCCCTCACCCCTCCCTCTGTCCCAAAGTTACCACAGCTGACGGTACTTTGGTCTTGGTGATGTTGAGTAACTTTTCATTTATGATTAAGGTGCAATCGAACATGTTTTAAATTTGCTTTTCTGTCCAAGTTCACGTGTTCAATCCAATGGTTCTACTTCGAAGACAATATAGATAGAACCCTTCAGCTTTGGACATACTATCTTATGGCGATTGAGAAGGATCAGTTATATGGTCTGAGAAGGGAACTTTGAGAACGACTCGTTACGAGCAGGCTTGAGTTTACCCCAAGATATGCTCGAAACCCTTTTGCGGGATGATACATGTAGATTTTAGAAGTCTATTTTTGGGCTATAGCAAACGATTTTTATTCGATATGTGTAAAGAAACGAAGAAAATGCGCCTTCGTGAGCTCAAATAGGGTGTCTGTGATCCATTTTGTGAGCGCGAAATGGAAAAAATTTTTTTTTGCTGATAGCAACTTGGAAATTCAGTCCGTCACACGTTTTGAACACATCCTAGCCCTCTAAAACCCCTGCCATCGCGATCAGCAAGTTGAAGTACGTGAGAAAATATGGTCCCGACGTGCTCCTGAACTGTTAGAAGGAGGCGTCACCTTGGCAATCAATTTTGGAAATTAGCCAAAATCCTGACGGATAAGGTCAAAACGAAGGGTTGGATTCGGATGCTTTGGTGAAGAATACATATTTTAAGAGAAACAGTTTCCCAGAGGGAACCCTCCCCCTCAAAAATTCTGTCCCTCGGAATGATCACTCAAAACTTTTACGTAAGCGAGTATGTTCGACCAAATAAACTAACCGCATCAAGAATCGGGATTGACTCAACTAACGTGATTTCTGAAACAAAGAGTTGTGATTCATACAGACAACAGTCCAAAATGAAATTTAACTTTATTTCGAGTGTTGGACCCAGGTAAATTAATCGATCATGTCAACGACGACATTAAAAGTGCGTCAATAAAGATTCGCACGTGATCAAGCTGACACTCCGCGAGTATTGTAATTATCAAGGAGCAGACCAGATGGGCGAGCACTCACTCATAGGCCATCCAAAGTTTCATCTTATCTCAAAATTTCTCACAAAGAGTAAACTTTGATGTTCAAAGAGTGATTTGTTAGGTTGCTCAACCTCTGGGATAGTTTTATCGAGATCGCCATCTACCTACAGTGTTTCTCTTCTATTTGTTCAAAATTCTTCTTGTTGATCTTATCGCACAATGGGATAATCCCGTCATCGTGATCGAAAAAAAATCGAAGAAAATTGATATAATGAATTTAGATGAATTGAAGAGAACCTGATACCTCTGCAGAGTTCTTCATACTCACGATCTCCATGTAGATTGGATCAGGTGATAGCATCTTGTCTCCAGAGAGGTACAGAAGTGTGAATTTTTTGTTTGCTACACACCGAGTACCTGATTTAATTCACATCATATCATTGAATTTTAATCAAGCCATTAATATCTAGTTTGTAACATCAGAGTGAAGCCAAGAGCCAGTATATATCATTCATGAAAAAGTAATACGGAATAATAATCATATGGAAGAGTGGGACTGTGGCGTTACTGATAGCAATGTATAGTGTTATGAACTTTGAGTAATGTTTCGAAGAAGTGTGGAAATGATTTTTTCCATGTATTTACGAGACGCATTATGATTCATAATTTCAGTCACGATTTGTGTATTAGAGTAGTAGTAGTAGTCGTGAATTTTGGTGATCAAACGCTCGGATTTTGATGTAAAGACTCAACGTGTTTTCACGAGGTACCGTGTTCTCGATGTGATTAATTGAATTTTTTCCACAAACTCACCCTGAAAATGACTTGAAATCTCACCATGGGAGAGCAACGCGATCTCGGCCAAGCGTGAACTTTGGCCACAGAAGAGTTTTAAAAAAGAGTTATGTAGTGGACACAACATTGTAATAGCTGCGAGTTTGAAAGCATAATTGAGTTATATAGACGCTGGAACTAAAATTGTAGTGTCTCGTCTTCGCAGTATCTGTTTTTAATGGTAGGTCAGAATTTGAGATGAATATCTTTTAGCGCGATCAGATTTTAATGTAAATCGAATTTATAACTTCTCTATCGCCCAACTAATCTTTTTTCTCTATTTGGGAAATATTTTTCGTTCAGGATCTGGAAAAGCCGGAGAAATTGAAACTTCCTAGAATAATCTTCCCTTCTACATACAAAAAATGGTCAGATATGAATTGCAACCTTTCTAGACTTTGCCAAATCTGGACACGCTGCTCGACGTACGGTGCTCTCGCCAAGCTCTCATATTTTCAAGTTCTCATGACGAAAAATCCCAACTACTCAGGGCTGCTGTTATTTTGGTTTTCGAGGGCCGATTTCTCTAATTCTTCTCGAAGGATGAACCGTCCGAATGCCACAGATACGCGAAGGCTCAACGGGTAAAACGTAAGTAAGTAAAGTATCAATAACAAATTCACGCGTATCGTCAGACTTGACTGCTTTCTGATGGTAGAAAACATGAAATGACAGTCTTTTACGGCTCCATTGTTGATGAACTAGCCTCGAAAAATCTTATCAATAGAGGAACATTTCGCACCTATATTGATTACTTGGATGTACGATCTTTTGATCTGAAATTCAGCCTATATGCTGACCACGGGCTTCGAAATTCTTTTTATGTGGTATGAATTTCTTCTATAAATATTTCCAATTCTTGACGGTCAAAGTGTGAAAAACTTTGATGATAGTTATGAGATTTTCCAATGTAAGACTTATCATTCAGAGATTCTTGAGTATTGGTTAAATGTGCGCACTAGAGACGCATGATTACAAAAGATCAATTTGTTTGTTTCAAAAAAATCACGTTTCAGTAATATTCGAGCGTAATCACCGCCTCAGCCTCATGACATGACTACAAGTATCTAAACTCACGTTTTGTAATGGTTTCACTGCATCTAAACGCGTACTTTTTGTGTGACGACGATACGCGATCAAAACTCAATGAAAGTCTCGTGATCTTTTTAAACGAGTCATCAATCATCATTAGCTCCTGGAACATGAGCTAATTTCATGTGTCGCTAAGAAAATTTGAAGATTATTTCTAGTCAATATTTCCTTCACGTTAAATCAGCTTTTTGCTCAATAATCTCGACAAAAATCGGGAGACAGCTTCTCTGTCTACTTGATTCTATATGGATCAGTTCTGTGTGGTTCGATTTTGTATGAAATAGCGCTCACTTCTTCAGAGTGCTACATAACTGATGCCTGGAACTCGTGATCCATTTGTTGAACTTTGGTTTGCGAGGATGTCATCGTATAAGAGATTATTGATTGGTCACAAACATCGCCAGTAAAATTGTTTTGAATATATGTCTTTTTTTGTTTGGGAGACGTTATATTGAAAACCAATAGTATCGGAAGATGGGAAGAAAGAGCCTCACGCACGTTTTTATAGATAATTTGGAGACGATCGACTTTTTATTGACTCGTCATTAGAAATATTTCCTCCACATTTCGTCTACAAAAACGTGTCTAAAGACGATGACGCATGGGTTTATTGAAATGTTGTCAATTTTCCTCTCAGATTTCAGTCCCATTAAGAATGTAAGCACACGTGATCACGAGAAAGAATGTGCATCTGTTTTTTGTGGTCTCTATCGTCCAGTCCCAAACCGATTGGACTCACGAAAACACTGACAATGCTTAATGAAAACGGAATCAACCCAAGAATGCTGTGTCTCACGAATTGTCAAAGAGGTTACCAGGAGCTAAAGCTTCATATCGCTATTAGAATGTTGAAACACTTCAATCTAGTCGAAATTTACCGATGAGAATGCATAGTTATACCGTCAAAATGGGCGATTTTGGTACTTTATTTGGCTCGGCATTCTACTATAAATTGCCGCAGTCTACTTCAATCAATGGCCAATCAGAAGCTTAAAGTCTCAGCTTCCCATTAAAGGGTTGCAAATTCAATTCAATGTTTCCACCCAGAAGTATGAACTCATTTGCGGTAGCCGTGCAAGCTAAATTTTGTTCCAATTTCCTTCGAATTTTCGTGCAATTTGAGCTAAACGACGAGTTAGGCCATTCAAGTTATTATCTAACTGGAATGGCCTAAATCGTCGTTAACTCAAATCGCAAAAGAATTCGAGGAAAATTGGAACAAAAGTGTGAGTATCAGACGCCCAGTTGTTCCCACTTTTCCTGCAATAATCGAATGATTTGGGTTTAACGTTGAGTTGCCGAGTATAAGTTGGACAATAACGATAACTAGACAATTCATTCCAAACTTTGTATCATTAAATTTTCCACATAAGTGGTTAATGGAACTCTACGTGTTTTTCTCAGCTATTTGAATCATTGTGCAGCCCCATGGGGTACCACTAGATTCAGGATGAATCAAAGAAGAGCTATCACATACAAGTGTACGAGATATCCCATTACCGTGATACTTCTTGAGTGGGGTACCTAGAGTGGGGTAACTTTGGTACACTTTTTTATGGTTTTCTTTCCCGGTTCTTCATTCGTTAAAATTCCAAGAGCTTCAAATACCCAATGTTCGGGGACTTTCTTCAATATGGTGATGTGGCCAGAATGTATCGTTATTCACTCGTAGTTCGTTCCGGAAGACTTCTTGCCAGGAAGACTAACATGACCACTCGCGTACCACTGCTGAATCAGGCTTTTCGCAAAAAGCTCAAGTGGTCAACTACAATCATCCTCGCGGGATTCATAGCGACTCAGAACATTGTTCATGCGTGCTATAAATGGAGATAACACGTTCCGAAGCGATTTTTTCCCGTACTCACGGTATTTGGCTCCGGTATTAGCGGTGTGACGACTTGAGTTTTGAAACTTTGTTGAGTTTGACAAATTTCTGTCAATGTGTTTGTGCTGGTTAGATTTTATGATTTTTGGTTGCGAATTTTGATTCCACGTAATGGAATGCACTCAACAATTCCCGCTTACTTAATACAAGGACAAACAACACCGTGAGATGGTTTTCGTATGATCAACATTTAGACTATCAATTGTTGTTCTGAGAATTTGATGTTGTCTAGTTAGTAGTGTGGGGCGGATCAAGCTAATCAAGCATTCTAAATTCAATTGTATAACAATGACTCAAGCTGAGTAAAGTTTGTCCCCAAGAAAAGTTGAATAGATCAGATCGAAGAAAGTAATAGACATCGCTACCGAATGAAATATTTCAGGACTGTTGGATGAAGAAAAAAAACCAGTGTGCTTGCAAGAAGACACAATGTCAACGAATTCACGATCCATTTAATTCGTGATAAGGAACTCAAGATTCGAAAAGCTGCTGAACACGCAGATAATCATTGAAAAGACTGCAAAATCACTCAGAGCAGACATTTGTTCCAGAAGAAACATGACCCTGAAGTTTGACTTTGGATGATTTTTGGAATGGAACAGAAATCAATTAACACGTGCACTGCGATGGGCCCCACGGATGGGGCACACGCGTCCTCCCCTGTGTGCGATGAGGACCATTTTTTATTGAGTTTCAGCTTCCATCGGACAGTGGAGACATATCCAATGGCTCATGTCGTGGTTATTTCTCGTTGTTTATGTTGTAATGAACATGTGCACTTAGTAAATTCGGTACCAGACTTGATTTTGATGAGTTCTGCAAGCGCGAGATCAATCGATAAGTATCATACCATTCGCTTTGGGGTCGGCGATTTTCAGCGATCAATCGATAAGTATCATACCATTCGCTTTGGGGTCGGCGATTTTCAGCGTATCTGATGAGCTCATTTGGAAGATCATTTTGAGACCCATACAAGTTGAATTCAAGTACGTTGGAAATATTGAATCTCACTTGAATTATCTTCGGTATGACGCGAGGAAAAAAGCTTGGACTAAATCGGAAAACGTGAGTTTTTGGAGGCACAGCTTTTGCTCCATCTTATCTGTATCATCATTCTCTGTAGTTATTAGAATCCAAGATAGACAAGGGATAGGTCTACTCGAGTATCTGGCTTCAAACGCTGCAGACATCTGAAGTACGTCAATGAAGCACAGAACAAGACCCGGCTTGGCAGTGCATGTGAGTTGCGAGCGTGGCAAAAACATGGTCACGATTATTATATGCCGGGAGGAGATTTCAAAGCGCAAGCCTTTTGAGAGGCTGATAACATCGAGTTTGACGATTTGGTTGATACCTTTTATCACCCTGATGAATATTCTCCACGTTATAGAAAATTTAGTGGGACCTACTGGTGAGGTTGATTTTACCCTCGCAGTAAAAGTGTTGACGGCAAATCCCGGGGTTTGCCTGTATTTTGAATTCAAGTATCTAGGTCCTTCAGGAATTTATCACCAATTTTTGATCTAATTCACCACAACAAGTTTGGAGATACAAAATTGAATCATCCTTTCACAACAGTTGAACTTTCTCGATCGAGGTGAGTTAGCCACACTCACATTGTTCTCGCGACAATGTTGATCGAATTCCATTTTTACTCACTTCCAGAATTTTCATAACAAGTTTTACAGAATTCTTACTATAATCTCGCAGCCGATCTCGATTCTCCAACTCTTGAATGGGACGTACACACATATGGGGGGTCGATTGCACAATGCTCCAAAACTCCTGCCCGCTCCAGACTAAAGATCTACAAAGAAAGAATCGCAAACCTGTATCTTGTGACGCGTGGATGGGATTTCCCGGGTAATTGTAGCTTCTCGATCGCGCGTCAGGATCTTCATTCACGATCGGCGACTGGATCGGTCGACGAACCCCCGGAAAATAAAAGGATCACACTTCAATTGCGCACGACTTTTCCCCTCCCCTAAACTCCAATAGGGTGCGTCTGCTATAGGAAAATTATCGGGTGCAGTTACGCGACGTCAATACGTCATCGCACACGTGTGTTACAAAGTGGGGGAGCTTTTATAGAAAAGCCGGTGCGTCGCATTGAAAAAGTCTCAGTGCATCGTAAACCGTGATACAGTTTGCGGGCCTCACGCACAATTTGGTATCTACATCGTATCAGGCCCGCGAGTCGAAAACTCGCCTCTGTAAAAACCCCACCACCACAGGCGCTCATTTTCGGTGTACCCGTCGAGGAAGCGGCATCACGGCATCAGGACTCGAGAGCGAGCGTGTGACAGGCCGAAAGAGTCGTGCCTCAACCGCGCATCGCAGTCGTCGACCAACGATCGACGATTCTCATTGTCGTCGTCGTCGTCGCGCTCTTTTTTTTTTCATTTTCTCTTCGGTTTTCTGGATCAAAGATTTTTCCGGCCAAGCCGAATCTCAACCAGCCAGGGATTGACAAGGATTCTGGAGGAGTGTGATCCTGACTCTGTGAAAGTGAGCATCCAGATCTTACAGGTTGGTCAAACTTTGATTTTTGTGCGTGCCGATCTTCCCCGAACTGATAGTTTGAATAGACCCTGTCTTATCTGAGCTCGACGCGAATTTTTGAACTGTAGCTCAATTTTGTATAGTTTGCCTTCGATTTTTCACGGTGCTTTGTTGTCCAGGCTAGAATGGTTGAACAATGAAATAGCATTTCAAAAAATTGGTCGTAAGCCGGGAAAGTAATGAGCGCAAAACGATGCGTATTTCGAACATTATAATCGGTGTGCAACATAGTGGCTATTAGCGCCAATTATTCGATAGCTCCGAGGAAAACATCAATAGTTTTCACGCGCGCACCGTATATTATTATTGAAGTTAGTAGACATATATGTACGTAGTATATCGTTGTACATCACACAACTATTTTCATTTCAAGACCAAGACGCTCTTATACGCGTGTGAGTTTCGCGCGTGAGCAAAATCCCGATGACCGATAATCCGCGCGCTCTCGATCAATGGCAGAATATATCATTTCGATCCTGATCATCAGCGCGCGCGCCTTCGTATACATGCATGTTTTAGCCATGTGCACTTTTGCAGCCCCGGGGACAAAGACAACCAGCTCTTTTTTTTTTAAGTTACAGTAATTCATTCTTCGTCAATGATTAATAGATGTGAGCACCCGGTATGCTCTCTTCGACAATCAAAATATTGACTTTTGTCTTTTGGTATAGGGGAAGGGGGGGGGGGTAGAGGATTGCTCAGGTACAAGATGATCGTCGATCGTTGTCGCGATGAGTTGCGCGTGCAAATCGTCGATCGGTCGTAATATCGATAGCTATGTGACAATTTGTCACAACATTGAACGAAAGTACGTAAGACCGTTTGGTGCGATTACTCTCAATTTTCGTGCGTCGAGTGCATAATAATGAGACAGTGCATTTTGGACATTCCATCAGATAACATAACCGACGACGCGGATTTTCAATTTTTTTTTTCGATCTTCCACTCTCCTCACTCACGCTTTTACGAGTCATTCTCGTGCCATTCTATGTTAAATTAGTCGCAAATGGGCAATATAAAATGCAAGCACGGCTCATTAGATTTTAAAATGAAGGGTCCGATTGCATTTTACCGCTCGGTCACTGCATTCGAATGAAACAAGACTCGGCTGTAGTTGATCGACGGTAGCCGCTTCATAATTTCATGGCCAGGAAGGATTTAAAAAAAAAAAAAAAAAAAAATCCCGCAATCACGGTGTATCCGGGTGTTTTACGTTGGTTGTGAAATTCGTCAATTCAAAATATGATTGAGGTTTCGGGAATGTATGGTGGCGATGATTTTGGGAAGGTAGAAGTCAATTGCGAACGCGGACTCGTCGTCGTATTATAATAATGAGGCCCATGAGAGTATATAATCGGTCTCGGCTGCATAGTCCACATACGATACGAGGCGTTTGAGCATACAGACGGCCTTCTGAAGTCTCTATAGCTCAAAGTGATGTCCGCGCCTCAGTTTGCCCATTGCTCAATGTACACACATCAGAGGCCCGAGTATATATGTGTGTACACCCGCTGCATCGCTGATAAATACGCCATCGACGCACATGACTTTGGAGCCTCATCAGAAACTACACACACACACAATTTTCGGCTCCAGGGTAAACTCAATTATGGGGCAAAATCCACCCATTCCTGCCGAATAAATAACCAAAGATTCGAGACAGAGCTTTTTTATAGCCTCGTGGTGTTGGCTAGACTGTAAATTAGAGCAGAAATGAAGCTTGAATTATTGATTGGGTAGCTTTTGAATTTCGTTTGCTCGTCCAAACTCAACCTGCACAGTTTGTTAAGCAAAATGTGTTTAATTGGGCTAATTGAGAGTTGAAATTTGCAAGGTGGTTTAACGTAGTTCGAGCAGAGGACGAGTATGGTGTGTATTTACACTCGTTGTGAGCACTGACGGAGCTGAAAATTCTACACCTCGAGCAGTGATGAATCATGAGTGCGTCTCGGATTGCACTCTGTTATACTTATTTTTATGCGCACGTGGGTTAGGCTGGTGTGTTTTAGATCCGCGATTTAAGAATGTCGCGTAGATCGTGAAAAACGCAATCATCAGCTGAGTTTTAGTGAAATGCAATGGTGCATCTGATTTTATGAAGCCTGAAAGTTCGAGTACACGCGTTGCCGGTACGCCCGCGCTAAGAATTTGACAGGAGCGTCATTGAATTGATTGGTAATGAAGTTATCCGATACTTCCGATTTATTGTCATTGCCCATGAAATATGCACCACTATACTTTCCACTTATTCACTTTTTATAATTTCTTATCGCGGCCTTACATCGGGTGATCGCGAATTTTTTTACTTCAATTTATTGAAGATTGTAAATAATCCATGGCTGCGGCAGAAGTGACATTGATATGGACCTGGATTATTTTGGTACTCTGAGGTGACTAAATTTTTTACTTCTCAACTAAATGTTGAATTAGTCGAAAAATTTCATCGAGAGTTTTTTGACTGGGGTATCTAATCGAGACAGGGTATCTGATTGAATTCCCCCATTTTTTCTTACGCAACAATTACGAATAAATTATTGCACTCACGGCCGACGGAGAGTCCATTCTCAGTTTCCGAAAATCCGAAACTCATGCCACCAACTCATTCGTGGGACTCTTTTCGTTCCATCCTTTTTTCGACACGTCTCATCCAAAACTGTCGTTCCAGTCGAACAATTACATTGAAAATTTGGTGCAAGTGGAATGAGTATGGATTTACCACTGGCAACTTCGCCACCACAAAGGTTTACTCATAATGTCTCATGGATGACAAGCTGCTCGGTTAAATCTTGGTACTTCAGAGTGTGATGTATGAAGCGAATATTTTGCGCAATAGTCCTCTCAAGCATAATATGCTCGCAAAACAAACATTATACGCATAGGCATATGAGCTCTCTCTCTTGCGCGGGAGATGAGCGTCCACCTTGACGCGCATTGTATGTACATCTGCAAATAAAGCTTCGGTAACGTGGCGAGGTGTATGAGTTCTTTGCTCGTTTTATCCTTTCAATTTTTACCTGTCAAACTAACACGTTTCATAAAAAAGAAAAAAAAAGAAGCAAAACGAAGACTGGGGGCCGGCTGCACCCGCGCAATTTTTGCCCTAAAGCGTGTAAGTGAGCTTTCGCGTATCTCGTTGTTGAAAATGATCTCACAGAGTACAGAGATGAATATGTCATACCAGGGTATTGAAGGATGAGTGAATGAGCTGACGGAGTGTGTGAAAACACGTCACGTTTGCTTCATTCTCGCTTTTGACGATACCATCATTCAATCTTCGTTGATTCATAAAGTTTCTGTTTGGTCTGCTCTGATGTTACGATAATTTCATAATCATTTAGGAGACTACCAATATTCTCAGGTTCGGCTGCGATTCTTGGATCCACAGCAAGATTTTGCATCGAAAAATTCCTCCATGGCCGACAATGATATTTTCAATATGACTCTAGACAGTGAATTTGACTTCGAACAGTCGATGAAAGCTATCTTACATCGTGCAATTTTACCTTTGGCGGTTCAGATGATTCTTCGAAATGATATTCTTGGTTCAATTTTCGGGATCAAATGCGGTGCTTTGGAACAACGGCAATCCAATATATCTCAGATATCGATATAGTATTTTTCGATTCGAGGGTGTGAAGTTTGGTTTTGCTTTTTGAGTAATTGTTTTCGGCCCGAGCCTTCGCGAGGGTCCAAAATTAGCACGGGTAAAGCAAAAAAACTTCACGCCCAAATATCGAAATACGTTTCTCGATCGACTGGGCGTAAAGTGAACGAAATAAAAACGTTTTAGACTTGAATCAGTTAATTTTACATCCGATTTTAGAAAAATCATCAGGACTAATCGAATCCTGCATAAGCCGATGCGAATCATCTCGATTCATAAAATCAGGAAGTCGTCGTGCAACAGTATATTCTTTCAGGCGCACCTCGGCTCTCACTGGCTGCACAAAGACAAAGTATTTCACAAGATTATAATATATATCGCGCGATCATCGGTCAGGCTCATCTTTGCTTTTCAACATATACGTGTCGAACATGGAGATGAAGCTGCGCGAAAGAAACGCATACGTGAACTGATCGAATGCACCGCGTAACAAATACATCAGATGCTGCTCACAATCCGTGTGTAAGAGCTAAATTTCGAATTCCAGTCTCATATATCTCTCTTAGCAGCGCATATACTTTTAACTGAGAGAGTCCCAAGTATTTTGCGATTAAAATTGCATCTATGAGCAACACCCATTAACAATTGATATTGACACGATTGCCAATGATTTTCACCTGCAACGCACAAATTATTCAACTCTGTACCACACACGTCTATTGAAAAAAAAAAAAAAAAAAATGAGTCTAGGAAGGATTCGTGCAATGGTCAACGCAAATGAACCTCGTTACACCTTCAAAACTTTTCCTTTTCGACGATGTGTCATCATCTCCCCAGCTGATGACAAACGAAAGTGAGAAAATTTTCCAATTCACTCGGCGCGAGTACTTCACTCATTACCAAACCCCGTTCACTATTTCGAGAGCACTTATTCTTCTCATCACTCTCTCTCTCTCTCTCTCAAAATGAGTCGTCCAAAATCAAGATATTGCATCGTGTCGTCAAGTGGGGGCCGAATGAATCTTAGACTCGATTTACCGTTACAAACCAAAACAGAGCCCTGCTATGCTGCTTTCCAAAAGCCAAGAGCATCGTCATTATTTGCTCGGGAATCTGACGATTACATGCTGGTCAATGTCCCGAAAATGACTATATGGGTTAGCCCCTGCTTTTATATAAAGCTCGTACCGTTCTTTTTTTTTCTTTTTTCTCGCTCTCAACCAACGACGACGACGACGCAACTCTCTCGCGGCGCGCATCTTCTCTGCATAATCATCAATTCCTCGGACTCGGACTCGAATGAATATAACCTCTACAGAGCTGTTTAAAAAAAGGTCGGTTGTATAGTATACGTTTTATTTTAGACTGATGCAAGAGAACGTATTCATCACTGCGGGTCATCGATTCATCGTTTAGACTTTGAATACTTAGCGTGAAAACGGACGGAGAAATTTTTGAGAGACCACCGGATTGCTCGGACTCTCTTTTCGGAAGATGAATCTCCAAGACAAGTCGATGGCACTTAATCTCTAGAAAAATTTTCGAATCTCTTGTTGACTATGTAACGAGCTCCGGGTTCAACTTTCATCGCTATATCGTTCAGATGAAAGTGTCACGATAGCTATTAAATGGTACCTGCATCTCGATGCTCACTCTCGGTCGCACTGAACTTGGACGTTTACATTCGGTTTACACACAGCACCCAAAATTTCTGTACGATGTGTTTCTGTGCACTCTGAAGATCACTTTTGGAAAGAATCAAAATCGCACTTTGAGCCGTTCATGAAAAAATCGGAAAATGTTGATTTTTTGACGTTTCTCAGTCTATAACTCGAAAAAATCTGTGAAGCAACTTTTAGTAGATATTTGAAAAATCTCCAGGGGAATTTCCCACAGTTTTCTTCGTGCAATTCATCCTGTTAGAGATATTTGAGGATTTTTCTCGAAAACCCCAAATTTAAACTCAATTCAGCTCCATACTCCACTTTGGCAGAACACATTTTATCGAACAATGCTGAGAAATTTTTTGTAGGTCCTTGAAAAACAAATACAAGTTCGGTGATTTGTTCTCGTAAAATGCACGCTATTTGCGTTATTTGAGGAATTTTTGGTTGAGATTTATATTTCCTTTATTGGTAATGGAAATAAGAATTTGACTATAAAATCCTCTCATAACGAAAATAGGATGCATTTTACGACAAAGAACTACAAAACTCCTCTTACTTGTTTTATGAAGACCTACAAAAAATGGCTCCACAGATTTTCCTACTGAAGTTATGAATCTAAAATGAGTTGAAACATGGATTTTTGAGAAAAATCCTTGAATATCTCCAACAGGATAAGTTGTGCAAGGAAAATTGTGATAGCCTTGTGGAATTAAAAAAAATCTAAAAGAAGTTACTTGATACATTTTTCGATAAACGTGTTCCTTTTGAGCAATATAGAGGAACTACGGCTGAAAAACGTCAAAAATCACCTTTGTCCGACTCTTCTCTAGAAAAAGCCCAGAATGCGATTTTGATTCTTGCCAGAAAATGATCCTATGACTGTACTGCACAGAAACACATTGCCCAGGCATGCGGACATGCTGTTCATCGAACGAATTTAATCGTATAGTCCAAGACCAACGTGCATTCTCTGATTTGAAAAAGAAGCTCATATCATCTAGCTGCCTTGTTTTTGTTCACATTCCCGAAATCATTCCACGGCGTTCATAAGCATGCACACTTTCTTGGCTATATATTTTGTCTAGATCTAATTGAACTGTTGTAAAAATTGAAAGTATCTTGCCTTGTTGACGGATATTAGATTGCCCAAGGCTACTAAAGGCTACAAAACATAATTTTATTATTATCGTTACTCAGAAAGGAGTAATGATCCATGCAACCTTTTTTGCTCTCTCTTGGGTAGATTCCTTCGATGCTTAATTTAGACAAATGAATTCTAACAACTCTCAGCATTTTGTGCTAGCCGGTGGAATCACATTTGTTGAAGATATCTCCAGAAAAATTTATTGGTTCTGGGACCGATTTCATTCTTCCTTTGTGACCCACTATTTGATCCGAAACCCATTCAGATTGTTCCAGATTTTTGCGCAACAAAATTCAGCGTTTTTTCTTCCGTGTTTGTGGATTTCACTCGCCCGGTGCCACACAAAATTGTACTCACTTCATTATATAATATCGCTCAACCGAGCTTTACACATGGTGTGGGTGCCTTGGAGCTTTGACTCCTTGAAAGTCAAACGAGACGTGGGTTACAGATTCTTACAGGTCGAAAACGAACGATGCCTGATTGACATATGCAAGCTTTTCTCATTCCGTGCGTGTTCCGAAGCAGAAAAGAGCGACTCTTTTCGTTTTTTTTATCCGATCAAATCTTTGACCCCGTATATACAGACGAAGGATAATATTGCGGATGCTGCTTGCATCATGGCTATCCACCAAGTTACACTTTACAATAGAGTCCTTCGCAACTGTTGAAAAATTATCTCTGAATTTACAATTTTGCAATGAGTTTGCACTGAGTGCGCATTTTATGAGCATGCATTGGCACGAGTAAATGCTCCTATCAATGATCCTAAACGTGAATGAGCAATTTCTTCGGAGAATTTTGCCAGGATACAACAGCGAATGATCATTCAGTTGTTTCTAGAAGGTAGTTAATTTTTTAGCTACCCAGATTTCAGTAAGCGCCACCGATATAACGCCACCGTACCTCGGAACAGAGAGTGTCGACAAGCTCTTAACTATAATGACCGAAGTTTATTTCTTTACTTTCATCACATATTCCTCGAAAGATTTCCAAGAGTGATAGCCCATGGCTCGTCACCATTCAATGAGAATTCAGAACAACAGAATCTTAATTTACAGTTTGAATTACTACTAATGAATGTCAAAAAATCTGATAATGGTGAAATACGGTACCAATCGCATCATATCTTTAGTTATCAATCATTGGATTGATAATCATGGTCAATTACGGTTATTATTGAATACTGATTACTCGGACCGTAGCTTCTGAATGCTCGAAAATCCGATAATGGTGCAATGCGATAAGCGAATTGCAACCTGGAATCAATATCCCGGCGGAAAGCAGGTTTTTGGTGGAATCCGAACGGGTATAATTGGATTTGTGAGCGAAAATAACACGTCGAGTAACCGCGATTGATATCACGGAAATCGGCGATACCGGACACTTGTGAACATAAAAATAAAGTAGGATGCTGCTGTGAGCATTGAATTCTCCGCGAGGCAGAGATCTCACCGCATCGGTGAAAGATTTACGTCGAAGCACCGCTCAAAGTGTTCATAAATGATCCTCAATGCAACAATTAATGTCGGCGAGATGTCGACACGTTCAAATGGTAGGAAAGAGTATGGATTTTTCTCGTAGTGCTGGCTTTTGTACCATCTTCTTTTGACTAAAAAAAAGTTCCGACGATACCTACTTCTTCCACACGACTGCTCTGTATGTTTCGATGAATGAGTAGTATACTTTCAGTTCGATTTGCACTCATAGGAAGAGGGATCGGTTCTTGTATGCAAATGAATGACGAGTACAACTAAAAATCGTAACGCTCCCATTGCAGCTTACGCAATATAGCAACGAGTGAGTCCGTACATCACTCATTCAAACAAGGATAGTTGAAGTTCATGATCAACTTTCACTCGTCGCGTGGCGTGCATGTATTGCGTTTGCTGTACTGATAATAGCACGATATATGCGTTGAGCGTCCTCGAGTGTAATATAGGTACGTCACGATGGGCGGGGAAGATGGCAAAATGGTTCCGGAGATGAGATAAATTTATCACGGTGGCGGTCCCCCGTATGCATTTTTTACAGATTTGATTACAAATTCGCACTATTTACTTTTAATTTCATTAATTTTTTGAAATTCTTGAGTATCGGGAAGCCTAATTGGTCTTCATGTCAGACGAAAATATCTTCTTGTTCTGTCGAATTATTCAAATTTGGAATGAACATGACCGATGCTGCACAGCTGAATAAGTAATGACGTTTGCGAAAGAACAAGCGAGTTTCAGGCTTGAAGATATCTGTGTTTTTTTACCTTACATAATGGCCATAATCTAACCGCATGTCGGACACAATCGTGTATGCACTTTGTTACAACATCGTCGCTTTCTTCGTGACAGCATCTCATGTGTTTGAGCAGATTCATCACGATCGTTATTTTTTTCTCTGTCGGTACACAATGAGTTAGACTTTTGGGTTGGATTTCGTGTCAACAGGTTCAGTAAAATTCTCATTGACGAGCAAGTACGAGCCTTGAACGATATTCTTGAGTGACGGTATTTTTTTAACAACATGGTTTTTGAAAAAATGTGCACTTCGTGACATACTTTACTTCAAAAGTACATTTTTCTGTTTGAACATATTTGGTAAGAATCACATCACGCCTGTATATATATATTTTTTTCTTTCATGTGCTCAACGCTCGGCTTCAGTCAATGAACGATGTGAACGCCGGGGCGGATCTCGTGGGTTTAACATTTTGTGTTTCATCGTGGCGTATTTGGGATGCAGCCACTCATCCTAACCTAATTCTCTCCGCATTCGGCCGGGAATCATGCCCGTGGAGCGAGAGAAATCACTCGTGGAGAGAGAAAAACTGCCCCTGTATAGTTCGGCACATTAATCATGCTACCCTTACGCTAGCTCATGCCACTTTTCGTGAGCATGAACATCGCAATTGTAACACACTTCGTGCCTCCCGCTTACATTGCTGGGGTGTAACCGTCAACTAATCGATCAGAAAAGTCAGCGACTCGAGGTGGATTAGACCGCGATGGGCGGTCACCTATCCAAGTACTAACCGCGCCAAACGATGCTTAACTTCGATGATCAGCCGAGCTGACTCAGCGAACCCACCAACTGTGTCGGTTTATCACGCATGTATAATATACAATTAAAAATGCACGAAAGTGATTTGTGATAAAGTTCGAAAATTTATGCTAAAACAGGAATGAAATAACAATTGAGCTTCATCAACGCTTTTCCACGATCATTGGGTAAAAATTCTCATCATAGTTGCTAAATGGAGAATTAAAGTCAACTCGGAATCAAGTCATCAGTGAGATTGGTCCACATGATTATGATAAACATTCCGTGAGATTATGAGTAGGCTCTTCGATATTTCGTTGATTTGTTTTCACAATAACAATAAGTCAGGATTGTGTCGAGTGATAATGAAGATTCATTCCGGAAAAAGGATCTAGATGTATTTTTTGTCATAAGATTGGAATTATATCTTGGTATCTGGATTACTGTGTATGGAAAAACAAACTGTTTGAATAAAAAATTAGATTCCCGAGTGTTGACGACCAAGAGATTCAATTTTTTTTGTGATTGTCGGATGGATATTTCACGAGAGATTTCAATGGTTCAACTGTAAGCTGGACTGTCGCGATGCGTGGTCCAATAAAATGGTCATCATAATGTTGTAAGATCACGAACAGGTGGCGAAGATTGAATGAACGTAGAATATCTCATTTGTAAAGCGATACATAAGTCTCGAGATCCATCCAGTATCTTCCATCATGAATAAATAATTCCGACAACAACAGATTCCTGTCAACATATTGATTATCACTAGCTGAATACATATCTCTACAAGAGAAAAAAACTTCACACACCAGATGTCACGTGGCCTTCTAGACCAGGGAATCGCGCCAATCGGGCATTATTCACAAAATTATACATCCTTGATTTTTTGCGGCCATTGCAATGGCCATTACACGTTGAGGTCACTCCTCAAAACTTGTTCCATGGAAACGGCGAGAATCGCGGGCGCGTCACTGGCCACGCAAATGACGTTTAGCTTAAGAAATTACAGCAGCATCTCAGGAATGTCACACTTGAGCTAAGCTCATATATCGACGATCAGAGCTCTCTATAGACGCGCGTAAAACACTGATGATTTTGATATCGGATCTCGGTTTGGGTGACGCTCGCGTGGCTTTCGACGTGTGAATTGATTCTCGGATGCGCTGCTAGTGATAATTTTGAGCGTATCTACGTCACAAGCATCTCGCGATCTCGCACCCGGAAGCTTACTGCTATACCGCGGATAGTCTCAAACTCGGGTACATTAGCAGCATCTCGTGTAACTATTATAGCCATCTCTCAAAATCGTAGGTGTTATCCTCGTTTGTCCTGTTTTGTAGGCCTCATTGCCTGTCTAAAAATAGTGGCAAAAGTGACGATTGAGTATGCATGTTAATAGATTCGGCATATCGTAAATTTTTTGCAGGATGGTCGAGGTGCTGGAGTCGGGTGGCCAGGAGGTCGTGGTTCCAGACTCGGGCCGCTCTGAAAGCCCTGCAAGCACCGTAGCGGCAGCCTACAGTATGCCCAAGCTCATTGAGCAGCAGATCCTACAGAATCAGGAGCAGTCCGTCAGCAGTAGTGCCGATCAGGCGGTCCAGGAGCTCACCCAGCTACAACAGTTTTACGCTGGTCAGAAGATTTTTATAACTGGAGGCACTGGTTTCTTGGGAAAGCTGCTGATCGAGAAGTTGCTGAGAAGCTGCCCTGGAGTTGGGTTCATTTATCTGTTGGTGAGGCCCAAGAAGGGCAAGGATGTTCATCAGCGCACCGAAGAGCTCTTCGACGACCCCGTGAGTAAACTCAATTTTCAATACCTTTGGTCTCGCCAGTTTTTGAAGTGTCCCTTCCGTATTCAGTGGATAGATTGATTAAAGCTTCGATGCTTCCTCAAGTCTGTTTTGTGTGGAACTAATGTCTGGATTTCTAATCAATGCATTCAAAGGATCTAAAAGATAGCTCGAAATATGTAATCACGTATTAGTAGTACAAATTTGATGAATGTAAGGTTTCTATAGTTGTCATCTGTTACGAACAATTAAGATCAAATCATGGGATTTTCTACTCAACTTACAAGTTTTCTGGACAACTCCAATGCAAAATCAGCGCTGATGGGAGAATTTGCTTCTTTAAAATAAAATTTAAGGAATTCACTTTTTTGAGGAAATTTTGGGATTCCGAAATTTTTGGAAATCCATTTCAGTTAAATCGGCATAGGCAACCTCACAAGGATAAATTTACAGGGACAAACATGTATAACTGTAGCTAAGAGTTTGATCAGCAAGTGATTTTTTGAGTTGGTCTCGTGGATTCTGGTGATTTATTTTTGCGATATCATGTTCTCTTGTTTTGGACCCGAGTATCAAGAACATCCTGATTTCGGAGAAACCTTGAGTGTGAGCTAACCATGGACTCAAACTCAAATTTTTCAGATAAAATGTTTCGATCAGGGTTCGATTGATCCCGACCAAAATGTAAAATCCATGTCTCAATGAAAAATTTCACCGAGTCTTGGGAATGACAAGATATGCAGATAAGACCCAAAAATTATAGAGAATAATATTAAAAGTGTCCCTCTGAAATCAGTATGTAATGCAATTAAGGATGGACGTGGATATCAGCAAGGTTCCTAAAAGACAGTCTGAATTTGCCCCTTGCAGCTATTTGCCAGACTGAAGGAAGAGCAGCCAAAGTTCCGGCATCAGATAGTCGCCATATCAGGCGATTGCAGCCTGCCAAGCCTGGGAATTTCGGCGGTCGACAGAGCTGTCCTTTTACGTGAAGTTTCAATCGTCTTCCATGTCGCAGCCACAGTCAGATTCGACGAGAAACTTAAACTTGCCGTCGCCATAAACGTGCAGAGCCCCAGGGACATTCTAAATCTCTGCAAAGAGATGCCCCAGCTCAAGGTAATTGTCAGATTGGGCCAACATGTGGATTTAGTACCTCTTTCTTTGAATATCTTCCAAAATCCTCACAGGATAAAACCTGACCACGTCTCATGACTGTGACTTTTTATCACGATTTATAGGCGTGCGTCCACGTGTCGACAGCTTACGCCAACTGCATTAGAAAACAAATTGAAGAAAAATTCTACGATGCACCGATCGATGGACAGAAGCTCATCTCTCTGCTCGAATGCATGGACGATAAGATGGTCGATGACATAACCAGACCGTGAGTATATAGTCATTCTTTCTAATGACACTGTTTGAGCATCGTTAGCAGTTAATGTGACGCTTGAGATTACAAAAAGTGCGATAGGAGTAAAAACGTGAACGGTAGCAAGAAATACAATTAAAAAGCAATTGTGAGATTATCGGTTCATGAATTCCTTAATCGTCGCGTCGTCGTGAGCTCAGCGGAAAAACTATACAAGTGTTCCAATCGATTGCAACTCAAAACATTGCATTCCAATGCGTTTCCAACTTCAATTTTGATTGATATTTTGGAATTACTCTATTTTCCTCTTCTTCACTTTTTCCTCAATGTACTTATTCACACAATTTGAATTGTGATTCCATGGAAAAAACTTTTTTTCGTCATCTAACCTAAAAAGACCGCATTCAAATGCGGTTTTAGGATTCTCATGATGAAAAATCATTATTGCTCTGTGCTCGCAGGCCCATTTCGGGCGCAGAGGACTTATTTCGCTCGCTTCGCTCGGGAAATAAACTGTCCTAGCGCCCGAACTGGGCGCACGCGCCCAGGGCAATAATGTACTATTACCACTAATGTCTCCTTTATCGATCGGTAATTCTGACAAATAGTTCCCTTTGCGTCAGTGATATCGATGGTTAGAAACCCGCCCGAGAGTTACACGATAAGGATTTTGAATCAATTGAGTTCTATTTGAAAGTTCTCATGTTGTAGAGATTGAGAAGCTCAAAATTCATGATATATTTCAGGATTCTAGGAAAGTGGCCAAACACATACACCTTCACAAAAGCTGTTGCCGAAGACATAATCCGTCAGGAAGCCGATGGTACGCCGATTGGAATTTTTCGACCAGCTATCGGTAAGTTTTTCTTGTTTTGACATTCCTCACTGGGCAAATCCTCTCATGTTCTTGAACTCTTCTTCTACTTCATTTTTATTTGATTCTTGGTTATGAGTGTAATCTTGAGTATCGACAAAAAAATGACAAACTTCTTATGATGTGGTTTCAAGTTCCGTAAATGATCTGTTATCTGGTTTTTGAGGATACTTGCCATAGCCAGGAATATGTAGAGTGAACGCACTTCTATACGGGTGTCCTGGTTCACAATATTTTGTCATTTTGACCTAAAATTAACGTATTCTAACTTTAGGTCATTTTATTCATCACAGCGTGCACTGATTCAATTGCAATTCTATACATAACGAATTGAAAAAGAAAATTGAGAATGAACAATCATGAAACTATTGAGATCTCATGATTGATAGTTTACTTTTCAGGTTTAACCTAATATCTAATAAGAACAATGGATTTCAGTGATCTCTACATATCAGGAGCCAATCAGGGGTTGGATCGACAACATGTACGGTCCTACGGGAGTAGTCGCTGGTGCCGGCACTGGGCTACTTCGATCCCTGCACTGTGACGGCACACTCAAGGCAAATGTGGTACCCGGTGACATGACAGTAAATGCACTCATAGCCAGTGCATGGGATGTTGCTCAGACAAAACAGTGCGTATTCAAATTTAGCTCATTATTTTCAGTTTCATTAGCCTGTCAATATAAATTTTTCTATGGCTCCTTATCACGTGTGAGTCAAATCAAGAAATTTACAGTGCCTCCTATCAGCATTCTGTAATAATTCCTCTCATTCATTCAAAATACTATTCAGCGCTTCGTTAAATCATGTCTGTTCGTTATTTACTGACTCACGAGGAACACCCGGGCTTGTGGAACATGGATTTCGCTGAAACTCTCGGGACAGTCTCCTTTCACCGCCAAAAGATGAAACCCAGAGCGGCACTTGCAAATGCCCAACCGTTTTTCAGCTGCAGCTTATAACATTAGCATTGCGATTATATCTATACATGTCTTTCTTGAACATGGGCCCTTATGGGCAATGCTAATGTCATAGGCTATAGCTTGAAGACGGTTGGGCACTTGCAAGTGCGGCTCTGAGTTTCACCTTTTGGTGGTTAAAGAAGACTATCCCCAGAGTTTCAGCCCAATCCGTGACCCACAAATCCTGGGTACTCCTTGTCAGACCCATTGGATTCTCTTTCTACAAAAAAATGCCTATGACAAGCGTCCCTGGATTTTGAGAAAAACTAACTGCTGCAACATCATCCATCGATTTCTCCTTTTAAATAATGATTTTACTTCGTCTGACATGATTTTTTTTTTCCAAGCTGATGGCATTTTTGTCCATGGAACTTTTAGAGTTTGTCCTAGAAAGATTAAATACCCCTAAAGCAAGGACTTCTATTAAACTCAATCCTTTGCATCAACCACTATGGAAAAAAATATATACTATTGGATTATTCCAGAAACAACAAACACAGTAACGACATACCTGTGTACAACTACGTCTCGACAGATGATAATCCACTCACGTGGGACCAGTTGAAGGTCATGTCAGCGAAATATGGTTTAGACATCCCGACGTCACGGGCTGTTTGGTATTACAGTTTCCGAAATACCAAAAGCAAAATTGTTCACTTGTTCTACATATACTTTTTGCACTTACTGCCGGCTCTGCTGGTCGACGCGGTGACACTTTGCGTGGGAAAACAGCCAAGGTGAGTCTCTCAATCAAAAATCTCAATATATCAAATAGGTCAGCTCTTGATCTTATGTCATCACATATCGATGAATTGCAGGATGCTCAAGGTTTACAAGAAAATTCACAAATTTATGGACGTTCTAAACTACTTCACAACGCAGGAATGGTCTTTCTCGAACGACAGGGTCAATTCTCTAATAGACAAATTGGAGCCAAAAGACCGAAGTATGTTCAACATGGACATGAGGAAAGTCATTTGGGACACCTACTTCCAAAACTACGTCAGAGGCATCAGGCTGTACCTCATCAAGGATCCCATCGAAACTCTACCTCAGGCGCGGATCAAGTGGCAAAGGTGAGAATCTCGTAAATATTCGATTTAGATAAGAGTCACGTGCTTCTATACGGCGTCACACGGATTGTGACGCATTTTACTACCATGTGACTCCTCAATGAGTTTCGATATGTAATAATAGGAATCGTACCGGCCCACTGATCTGTTTGAGAGTAAACGGGCTTCGGACGGAAAATTTCATCAAATCATTAGCGACACCTTGCACGTGTTGATGCTCCTCGAGCCACATTACCAAAAAATTTCGAGATGTGTCATCTTGTTGAGCTGATGACGCAGTCTGGCCGAGACCCATTACTGATGAATAAAGATTTTTATCCGATATCCGATCGCAGTGGGCCCGACGATGTACGGCGCGAATAAAAGCCTCGTTAATCACGCGAGCCTAATACACTATTTCTAAGTTCTCACGTGTTTTCCAAAATGAGGCAATCCCAGCTGTCGACTCGTGATTTTTCCATGAGCTTATCGCACATCTATCTCACCTGCCACAGAATCACGCATATAGTCAATTCAAATACGAGCTACTAATACCGCAGTTCATGACAAAACGACACGTGTAGAATCGATCAATTAATGCAAGTCTTTTCTTCTATTGCAGAATGTACTGGATCCACCAAACGCTAAAGGCGCTTCTTGGCTACGCACTGCTGAGGTTTAGCTGGTTCGCTGTTAGCTGGGTTGTTCGAGTTTTAGCGTAGAACTAATGGTCGGTCAGTAGAGCAACTGAGCCGATTTTTACTTATCGCAAGCGCCGACCAGAAAGTTTGCCAGCTCGCAGTCATCGACTGAGCGAGATCAGCGGAAGCTTGGCGATTCAGAATTTTTCGAGTTCCGGTCGGCCGGAAATGGCCATGAAGCCACTAGACAACGTCGATTACGCGACCGCGCGAACCTAATATTACTTTCCCAAAAAATTAGCGATCGTCTATGCAACGACGATAGATCGCTGGGACGCGGGTCGCGATTTCGACCCTTTGATGTATATTATACCGTCGGCCGCACCGAGCAGTGCAGCTTACGATTTGTTCTGTATATTCAATTTTTGTTCCGCCGGCCAAGTTTTAGCAATGCTCGGCTTGAGCATTTTTCTAAGTGTGTGCATGTGTGACCAGATGTACGTCTTACGAGCTCTTTTTTATGTGCATTATTTATAATTGTGAATTAAACTGAATTCCTTTTTATACTATATCCTCGATATTGTACGTTATTTCAGAACCTTTTTGATTCAATGTAAGTGTATACTCGATATAATCCATAAGCAAAATTCATGTAGTCATCATTTGATCTCACTGACAAGAAGTTCAGAGTCTGAGAGAAGTACGACCCGACACATCAGTTGAGAATAAACACCCTCAGTATCAGTTATTGATTTAGACATTTTTTGTGCTGAGCCAGAGGTGGCTCAACAGAATAATATTTCAACTAATTACACATCAGCTTACTATTATGAATATGTACGAGGCGAATCTTGTCACCGCCTGGTTGGTCAATTGTGCTCTTACAAAATCTTCTCACAAAAACATCCTTCCCAGTCAACTCAAGATTGAATAAATTGATATACACGTCCACTCTAGACCGTTATCCATATAGTGCTTTCTCGTGGTACAATCTGAAGCTGAACGTCATCCAAAATTCTCACACGCTCTCTTGTTGAAAATATTGTGTTTTTTTTTGAGAAAAAAACGAACTTGATGATTTAGTATGGATTTTGAATTCCCATACGTCTGTCGAAAACAATCAGAACTTAGACGGACGCGGTTACTAGATAGCTTTTGGGATATTGATCTTGCCTTCACTAAATCTATCTCATGAGTCAATTAAATTTCATTGATTCACCTTGATTATGGCATATTAGCAAGAAAACTTAGTTGAAAATTGGCGCCTCGTCCATCTAGTGGGAGAGCTAATTCTTCACACATTGTAAAAAATTTTTCCGAAAAACTTCAACCAGTCTGGTTGAAAATTCAACTACACTGTAAAAAAATATTGAAATTTCATTCGTATTGAAACCAAAATCGTACTGAATATTGAATAATTTTTCAAAATGTTCGTTTTGACGCTTGAAGTCAATACAACTCCTTATTTTTCAAAGAAATTGGATTGATAATGAGCGCCTAAGAGCTTAATCAATGAAAATTATTGAAAATTCTATACGAGAATATGAAAAATCAATAATTTTGTACTGAGAAAAAAGTTACGTGTCCCCAACTTGTCTCATTAAGCCATTTTCTCAATAACTTTGGCTTACTTCAATATTTTTCAACGCACTGTAACTCGTTCCAAAGCTTGCCTTAAGACCAAGGGGGAAATAGCTAATATTCCATACTGTAGATACTTGGCTTATAATTGTACGTACTTGCTCGTACCTGTCAATACTCGCAATAGTAATTCCTGCTACTTACACAGTACGGAATGGGTATGTGATGGATTTTGGAGAGGCGCTCCAAATGCACGCAACAGTAGTTGCCAGTATGTGACGGGTACTGAACAAGTAGGTGACGGATTCTGGAGCCCTCGCTCAGCGAGCCGCATGGCAGTAAATTCGTGTATGTGCCAAGTACGGATCGAGTACGTGACGGACTCTAAGAGCGGGTGACGGGGTACCATGAGGCAGTAGTTGCCAGCACGTAATAGGAACGGGACAAGTATGTGACGGACTCCGTGAGCGCAGCTACTCTGATTCAACCTACCTTGAATGACGGTGTCTCCTGCTACGTAATTATCACGCAGAGAATTAACTAATTTATTAATTAACTGACTAATTAATGAATTAGCCTGCTCGAATCTCACACGAGCCTCACCGCGATGCTCTACACTCACGAAGGTCAAAAAAATGAAAAAACACAGCGCACGGAGATGAAATTTTGACCCCTTTTTCGATAGTAATTTTTTTTGGGGACTCTGGATCGCCAAATTAATGATTGCGCCAATAATACGTCGAAAGTGACCCTTTGTGGAAGTGTTCGAGTGAAATTTCACTTGGATCCTGTTGTTTTTTCACTCGATCCTCGAGTTGCTTACAATTTTCAGTATAAAAAAACTAAATATTTATATATTGTGGAATGATATTGAGACTAAAATGCTAAATGAAAACAATGGAACTGCATGAAAAATGAAAAAAAAAAACACTTTCAACAAAGTTTAGTATGAATTCATGATTGGTTGTCGCTGGGGTTTGAACCTGGTTCCCTTGCTTGATCTTCTCTGTTCGTTATTTATTACGCCAACCATCCAACCAACTGAGCCATCGGGGATATTGACGGAAGAGACCGAGAAAACAGTGATGAGGGCCGTTATGACAACCAATCGTAAATTATTCGACAAAAGTGGTTTACTTTAAGTCTGAGTATGACTATTTTCCACTGCTCTACGTGAAATAGCCTGATTCACTGTTTTTCGTGTAATATGGCTATAGAAACCCGTATGAAATCCAAATCTCATGATTACAATGAATGATTGATATGAATAATTGCTATCTACGAATTGAACCTCAAAGTTTGGGATGGAACGCACGGTAGAATCGAAGCACAAGTCCTGTTTGCATCAAATTGCACATCTCAATTCGTATCAAGAACGTGATAGTAAGAGTGTCAAGATAATGATGTTGACTTAGGAGTAATTCCACGAGAAAACGATATATGGTCGACAGTTGGATCTCAGATTTCTTTCTAAGTGAACTTTTTTGACTTTATAGGTTGAAAAATGAACTTCCTTCTCCATAAAAGAAATTACAAAATTTTTTTTCGGACCCTGGTACACAAATCAAAATCATGTTTTCAACTTTTTTTTGCAAACTTTCCGTAACTTTTTCACACTCAAATCGTTATAGCTCAAAAATTACCGCAGATAGAGGGACGCGGTTCGGCGCATCTGGAAGGTGAGCAAAAAACCTATCAAAAACCACTTTGGAGTTCTGGTTCTCATAAAACCTCGATTATATATGGATGATTCCGTGAAAATCATCTTCCATTTTTTTTCTCAGGAAGCTATTTTTTTAGAGTATTTAAAAGTACATTCTTTCATGTAAAAAGTTGGGTTCTCCACGAATAAATTATTTTCACTCTGCATTTTTGGGTTTTAAGCTATTTTCTGGGCAT
Source organism: Eretmocerus hayati (assembly GCA_029851415.1). Classification (NCBI taxonomy): domain Eukaryota; kingdom Metazoa; phylum Arthropoda; class Insecta; order Hymenoptera; family Aphelinidae; genus Eretmocerus; species Eretmocerus hayati. Next base: position 199,258,303 of record CM056741.1, on the reverse strand, counting down.
TTTTTCGATTCCAATGACAGAAAACCTCAATTTTCTGCGCATGCGCGAGATTTTAGAGTTCCAAAACAAATTTTTTTGAGAGGCTGAAAAAATTCCAGATGCGCCGAACCGCGTCCCTCTATCTGCGGTAATTTTTGAGCTATAACGATTTGAGTGTGAAAAGTTACGGAAATTTTGCAATAAAGAGTTTAAAACATGATTTTGATATGTGTACCACGGTCCGGAAAAGAATTTTGTAATTTCTTTTATGGTGAAGGAAGTTCATTTTTCAACCTATAAAGTCGAAAAAGTTCACTTAGAAAGAAATCTGAGACCCAACTGTCGACCATATATCGTTTTCTCGTGGAATTACTCCTAAGTCAACATCATTATCTTGACACTCTTACTATCACGTTCTTGATACGAATTGAGATGTGCAATTTGATGCAAACAGGACTTGTGCTTCAATTCTACCATGCGTTTGATCCCAAACATTGAGGTTCAATTCGTAGATAGCAATTATTCATATCAATCATTCATTGTAATCATGAGATTTGGATTTCATACGGGTTTCTATAGCCATATTACACGAAAAACAGTGAATCAGGCTATTTCACGTAGAGCAGTGGAAAATAGTCATAGTCAGACTTGAGGGGGTTCGGAAGCTCTACTTTTACCGACCTAGGTAGCCACATGTGAGCTGTGTCTGGTGACTGATACGTGACTTCATGGTGTCTATCTGTAGACATCTATCTCAAGCACTCGACAGCCTGACATAAGAAGAGATGAGTTTGTTCAATAGAGATTTGGTGTTACATCTCTATTGTTTGATATTCACCTCTGTCACTGGTGGTCACTGATGTCTGTGAATGAACTTCTCTGCTGTTTGTTACACATAGAAGTGTGTATTTCTGACTGCAAAGATTCATGCAGAGGAATGAAAAAATTCTCTGTATGAATTACTTCTATGTTCTCCTTAGCATTTATATGCAATCTCATACATTTTTTATGCATTAGTGGAGATTGACATTTCTAAATAAAATACTGCAGCATACTCTCCAAAACTCCATTTTGGATGCTGTTTATACACATCTTTCATATAAATACACTGCAAATGTGCATCTTGGCATGCCTAGATGTGTATTTCACGTCAATATCTTGCATTTTAAATACAACCAAAAATTGGGTGCATTTGCTATGCAGTAATGTAAACAAAACAGATGGCTGAGCCTGGACATTTTCAACTTTGAGCAGATGGAAGGAAATATTTCTGGTATCTAATAGAGACCTTAGAAACAATCAATCTTCATTCCTGCTCAATTTGGTATTTTAGTTGAACATCTTGCATTTTTTATGCACCCAAAGAGTGGGTGCATTTACTATGCAGTGATATAAACAAACATATGGCTGAACCAGGACATTCGATTGTGAGCGGAGGAAAGGCAAATATTTCTGGTATCCAATAGAGACCTCAAAACCAATCAATCTTCATTCCTGCTCAAATTGGTATTTTGGTTGAATATCTTGCATTTTTTATGCACCCAAAGAGTGGGTGCATTTATTATGCAGTGATATCAACAAACAGATGGCTGAACCAGGACATTCGATTGTGAGCGGAGGAAAGGCAAATATTTCTGGTATCCAATAGAGACCTCAAAACCAAACAATCTTCATTCCTGCTCAATTTGGTATTTTAGTTGAACATCTTGCATTTTTTATGCACCCAAAGAGTGGGTGCATTTACTATGCAGTGATATAAACAAACATATGGCTGAACCAGGACATTCGATTGTGAGCGGAGGAAAGGCAAATATTTCTGGTATCCAATAGAGACCTCAAAACCAATCAATCTTCATTCCTGCTCAAATTGGTATTTTGGTTGAATATCTTGCATTTTTTATGCACCCAATGAGTGGGTGCATTTATTATGCAGTGATATAAACAAACAGATGGCTGAACCAGGACATTCGATTGTGAGCGGAGGAAAGGCAAATATTTCTGGTATCCAACAGAGACCTCAAAACCAATCAATCTTCATTCCTGCTCAACTTGGTAATGAACTGCATCAAAACCCATACTTGATCTAAAAAGGTCCACCAAAATTAACCTATAGAAAGATCAAGTTATCAGTTATTCTTTAGTAATTCATATTTTCTTTTAATAGAATAATTTTCATGAAAGTTACAACTTCTATCTAATTCACAAATTTAGAAATTATTTGACACCTGGAGAATGCCATAATCTAGAATGCGCTGGTATAAAAAAAGCAGTTGAGCTTCGAATATGAAATTGGGTTGCTTCCATCAATGGAGCATGTCATCATCAATAGATCAATATCTGGAAGTATAAAATAGTTAATATTCAGGGATGTGATTCAGTCCACGTCATTTTACTGAAGTGAATCTTGCATCATTTTGGAACTCATTTATTTTTAGAATCTGAAACATGTAAATTTTTAAATATGATGATTTTCTCCCTCGAAGACCTCAAAATGTAGATTAGAGATGTGGTACTTACCCAATCTGAACACTTACAGAGTTGTATGATCCCTCAATACGGTTAGTGTTAGGGAAAATGGAGAGAAACAGGTTGTTTGATTCCACGGAAGAACCCATGATGGAAGCTAAGAATCGACATGAGTGATTGAGTTCTGCTTGCACCTGGAAGCAGAAATTTGCTTGAGGTTTCTATAACAAATTTCTATACGTGCTAGGGTAAAGGCATGATTGAGGCTCAATATGATCCATAAAAGCTCAAAGAATCTAGTTTTGCCACTTGTGTAGTACATAACCTGATGACCAAGTTTTGAAATTATTTCTAAGCAATAACAGAAAACCATGAAGCTTCATACATTATTATGAAATTCAGAAAATTCTCACTATTTGTAGGTAGTTTGGAGTATAAATTGATGGGCTAACTCACCATACTGAGTCTACATACAGAATGTCGTCAACTGCCCAATCAAACAACCATGCCGTATGGACCTTCAAATCTTCCTAGGACAGCAAAAGACAGCTCAAAATATTGCTAAGAGCCTCCAGTAATATGCCATACAGTGCAGATGGTTCCCCAGAAGCTCTGGGTGAGTTTCGAGCCATAACGTAGAGCTTTGCTTCAAACGACGAGGTCCTGGGAATGACACAAAATCAAGAAAATGCCTTTATTGACAACTGAAACCTTTATTACTAGTAAAATCACAATTTTTACAATCTTTTAAATATAAAAAATTCTAGGTTAGGCCTTATCTATGAGAAAAATCTTCAAAATCAGATGAGTTGACATCTAGCCCCATTGAAAGGCACTGCAAAAACAGCTGACTTATAACCTTCCGGATGAGAAAAGTACACGACATAGCTAGTCGATTTTGGGCACAATAGATTCATGATGAATTTGAGCACCACCGACGTGCACTATTTACTGGGAAGATGTGTGATTTAAAAAGATACTCACGTCAAAAAAAACGTCACGGCGTCATGCGAGCAGTCGACGCCGACCGGGCGTTGCTGGATGGGAGATGGAAAACGCCGACGCCGCGATGTAGCCAGGGTTGGCCTAGTCTCGTACTTGCACTAAATATAATAACTGACACTGGAGTATTAGCACACACTCGATGGAAACCATCTCATCACCCGCGAGAGCACCGGGAAGCCCTAAAACATCCACACGGTGTCAGCTGACGCGGCGGACCCGCAACTAAACGCCCAGCTCACACGCGTTTGTTGACATTATGAGTGTTCACAGGCTCGTGATAGTTCTTGATTTTTTATAATTTTTTTAGGATGAGTTGGGGCAAAAGGGCTCTATTAGGCTCTACCTTGTAATCGTAGCTACCTCGTCGTGGATTTTCAAGGTGATTCGTTATCATTCAGAGGAGAAAAGATCTTTCTCAGTAAAACAACCACTATTTTGGTAACTGAGAAAGCTCTTTTCTCCTCCAAATCATGATGAATCACCCTGAAAATTTACGAAGAGATAGCTGCGATTCCAAGGAAGAGCCTAATATAGCCCTTTTTCCGAGATATTGCGTAATACTGGAGTAATGAATTTTTTTGTGATGAAATCCGAGGTCGGTAAAGGTAGAGCTTCCGCACCCCCTTAAAGTAAACCACTTTTGTCGAATAATTTACGATTGGTTGTCATAACGGCCCTCATCACTGTTTTCTCGGTCTCTTCCGTCAAAATCCCCGATGGCTCAGTTGGTTGGATGGTTGGCGTAATAAATAACGAACAGAGAAGATAAAGCATAGGAACCAGGTTCAAACCCCAGCGACAACCAATCATGAATTCATACTAAACTTTGTTGAAAGTGTTTTTTTTTCATTTTTCATGCAGTTTCATTGTTTTCATTTAGCATTTTAGTCTCAATATCATTCCACAATATATAAATATTTAGTTTTTTTATACTGAAAATTGTAAGCAACTCGAGGATCGAGTGAAAAAACAACAGGATCCAAGTGAAATTTCACTCGAATACTTCCACAAAGGGTCATTTCCGACGTATTATTGGCGCAATCATTAATTTGGCGATCCAGAGTCCCCAAAAAAAAATTACTATCGAAAAAGGGGTCAAAATTTCATCTCCGTGCGCTGTGTTTTTTCATTTTTTTGACCTTCGTGAGTGTAGAGCATCGCGGTGAGGCTCGTGTGAGATTCGAGCAGGCTAATTCATTAATTAGTCAGTTAATTAATAAATTAGTTAATTCTCTGCGTGATAATTACGTAGCAGGAGACACCGTCATTCAAGGTAGGTTGAATCAGAGTAGCTGCGCTCACGGAGTCCGTCACATACTTGTCCCGTTCCTATTACGTGCTGGCAACTACTGCCTCATGGTACCCCGTCACCCGCTCTTAGAGTCCGTCACGTACTCGATCCGTACTTGGCACATACACGAATTTACTGCCATGCGGCTCGCTGAGCGAGGGCTCCAGAATCCGTCACCTACTTGTTCAGTACCCGTCACATACTGGCAACTACTGTTGCGTGCATTTGGAGCGCCTCTCCAAAATCCATCACATACCCATTCCGTACTGTGTAGGTAGCAGGAATTACTATTGCGAGTATTGACAGGTACGAGCGAGTACGTACAGTTATAAGCCAAGTATCTACAGTATGGAATATTAGCTATTTCCCCCTTGCTTAAGACTTTCAGAATGAGCTGAGGTGCGTCTAACTTTTACGAACTGGATACGAGTTGTTTCAATTTTCGCACAAAGTTTTTGTCAGTTTTTGGGACTCTACAGGAGTGTGTACACAACTCCCCCCATAATTGAAAACTATGTAAATTGGCGCTGAAGTGCATAAAACCGTTTTCATCCGTTTCCATTGCCGTGCAACCACATTTGGAGCTTTTCGCCGGTCCAAACCACTATTTGCGATCTATCTTGACGTGACAAAGACGTCTTGGCTGGTAAAAAAGTCGTACCTTTACGACCTTTCAAGATAACCATATGGGGGCATGTTAGTACACTCCGATGTTGGCCTTCTTGTTTCACAGAGCACCTCCGTAATTTGCTCATGAAATAGCTCTGGATCCAAGTTTTGCAACTCTAAAAAACGGATTTTGGAGGTTTTAAAAAAAGTAATCAAATGCGTTAAAGTACGTTTAGATCGATAGAGCTCGAAAAACTTGACATCGGTTTTACTGGATGTGAATACTGTCAGTAAGTTCTGAGCTGTACAAATACGAAAAATTAAAAAATCACTTTGAATTTTTTGGGAAACGCAGAAATTATTCAAATGTAGACAAAATTATCGGGAAGGTCTATGTGTGCCCATTCCTAAGATCGACATATGCGGGGGCAAGTTGGGTACACTTAATTTAACTATTTTCACAATACGATCTCGCGAAACCTGCAGATCTTGTCGGTAAATTTATCTTGTAAAGGCAGTTTCACTAAGCAAGGATGGTTCGTAAATCGTGATTGATTGTCGAACTTGGGTCTAATTCGGCTTTCATGTAATTATGGGAAAATATCTCGCAAATGTTCATTTTGAAAGCCTCATTCATTCAAAAAACTATATTAGATCTGGCAAATTCATTACGGCTTTACTATTTGACCTCGGCAACACAAATCGCACATTCAAAGGTGTTATAAGTCCCTGTCAAGCATGCTCTGCATTGGTGTAGTGGTTGAGCGATCAGTCTACTAATCTAAGGTGCGTCGGTTCGATCCCCATAATTTCCGAGTAATTTTTCATTACAGAATTTGTTAGTGAGCATCATAGTTCTTCAGCAACCTGAGATATGACTATTTCCATTTATTAGACTTCACTGAGATTTAAGTGTCTCGGGGGTTCCGGCAGACCATATCCACTGGAATTTTAGTGAGTTCCGCTGATGAAGTGGGCACCGCTAGAAGACAGACTGAAATCTCGAATAATCGTGTCACTGATCCGTCAGTGGAAAATACTGTAATCCCAGTGAATTGGGTCTGCCGGAGCCACCAAGGAACTGGAATCTCGAATAATCGTCTCGCTGAAAATTCAATGGCACTCATTGAAATTTCATGGTGAATCGTCTCACTGATTCTTCAGTGGTGCTCACTGAAACTTCAGTAGCGAGGACCCGGCTGGCCACCATGGTCATTGGAGTTTCAATGCGACGATTCACTGAAACTACAGTTGATATACGCACTGAAGTCATCAGTGAAAGTGGATCCGAGATCAACTGAAGTTCAGTGAGCTTCCACTGATGAAGTCTAAGAGAGTAGGTCTCTTTATTCCTCGAGAATTGCTGCTTGCGGCTTGCACCGTCCAATAAGTCAAAAGTTATAATAGCTTGTGAGTAGTTTGGTACTGCCAAATTTAGATTATGGCTTAGCGCTCTACACCTGCATATAACCAAATGAGAGCAAGACTTGGAATTCCACAGTCTGGACAGTGTTTGCATCCGATTCATGTACGGCAATAGGGAGCTTCCTTGATAGACAGCCGCGGTCTTCTCTAAGATTTCGGACCCCTCTCTCCCTTCGTCGTACTGCCTTGGTAGATAAGCGTTGCTTGGGCCAATGGGGGTTTTACTCCCTGTCCTTAATCAAATCGAAATCAACCAATCAATCTTCTCCGATCCGACTCAAAATTTTGTAACAACCGGTGAAATGTAGAACCGGTCCATGGTTTTTGCACGAATCAGTCAATTTGATAACGTACAATATTCAAAAATCTGACCTGACCAGATCTCTAGTTCACGTTTAACCCCATGTGTGCAAGTGGTACAGTAGATCTCAAACTTTGTCTATTTTGTGTTCTTGTATGTATATCATGTAAAATTCGATGTATCAGCTGTTCAATGTGTGCCTCGTTATCATAATCTGGATCGTCATCATTACTTGATAATTAATAAACTCAGATAAATCCGCGATGAAAAAAGCGGTACGTCGCCAACAATTACTTCGCACCAACAATCAACGATGCAAAATTTTGAATCATCTGGTGGGCCGGTGTAGGGTTGGGTATTTTTTTAACTCACTGAGACAACTTCAGGGTTCGTACTGGAATAGATTTTGAATTTCGTTGTATTTCGTTGTTCTGAGGTTCTCATCCGGATCCATCCTGGAAATCTATTTCAAGCATTATCTTTTCGATAATCATGAAGATTACGACCATCACAGCAGGAGGCGGTATTCAACGAAATTCAACGAAATTCAAAATCGATTTCGTTATAAACCATGGATTTGGGTACTTCATCAGTATCGAATATTTACGCTAAATATGTCCAGACATCGTTTCACACCAGTGTGAGAGACTTTGTCAGCTCTGCGTATCAATTGTACGCATGCACTTTTCTAACGCATTTTGCAAATTCGAAGACACTGATAATCACTCGTTATTTGTCGACATTGGAACAAATTCATCGTCGTACTGGTGTACTTATACTTCCACTCAATTCCAATCAGTGATCGAGCTAAAGTTCATATTGACATCGAAGTACTCAAGAGAAGCCGGGGGTTGCGCTGAGCTTAGTTTTCAAGATCTTGATCCAGTTTTATTTCTCTGCGTGACCGATGCGAATGATATCAAATAAGTTCACAGGAAAATTCCGTTCCGTATTCTTAGAAATGAGTTTTTATCGTATTGAAATTCACAACAAACCATCGCTCGTCGCGGAGGACGGAGATACTGGTCGGATGTGAATGATAATGTGTCCATCCAGGAACTGGTTCTTTAAAAAAAGCCTCAGCAGGAGTAATGCTTTACCAAAATTATACTCACGAGCCAGAATCGCTACCTCGCACCTTTTGCTGATTCCGCCACATTCGAAAGTGCATTGATCTCGCGGGTCGGCTTGGTCTTTCCCCTCCCGCGATGCTCTCGCATCCGCACCTCAATCTGCGCCGGTATGCACATCATCAAGATAATGCTTCTCTCCTTCCATATATACATCTATTCGCTCGTACGCGATGGAGGTGCATCAAAATTTGCCGCGGACATTGCTCCTAAGAGCATTTTTAATATGTGAATTACCCCATGTGGATGCCCAGTCAAAATAAAAAATAAAAAAATATAAAAAAAACACGACAAACGGGCCAAAAAGAGACAGCTCAAGTTGCTCAAACAGTTGTTTATTTGCACACACATGTATGCGTGTGTGGGTGTCGTTGCCGGGCCACAGAAACAGGTTGATTCACAGGTTAATTCTCGAGCATAGAGTTGCAAGAATTTAAACTGCGCGGTAAAGGAAGCCGGGCAAATAAAACGACGACCGCCACCGGTGAGCAGCTTTCACTTTTACTGTGCAAAGCTCGTGACAGCTTCAGATCACGTATTTTTTGCCTATCAGGGGGGAGGACAGGTACATGGGCAAACTTCTCCCACTGCGTCGCGATGCCATGCGATTCAGTGCTGCACCGGACCCGTTTTCTCGATCCAATAGATTGGCGAGTATTGGCTCGACCACCGGTGTGTTATTACGTGGTCGTCGTCAGCCTCGTTACCGCTGCCACTACTGACCTGCTTTTCCATCACTCAGAGTAAGCTGCACCAGGTATATCACCCCTGTTGACCCCCAATTCGCTCTCATAGTTTTTTTTTCATTATTCTGTCTTGTGGCCTGCGTTTCTAAAAACTCTTTCTGGCCACTCACTCTACATCCTAGGATTTGCCTCAATTAGCGACGTTTAATCAGTTGCACAAAACAATCAAACGGACTATTCGATCCATCTCGTACTTGGGATCTAATTTGAACATTTTATTTATCTCGGGATTTGCACCCATATTTTACAGAATCATCCATTTGCCTGTTTCTGATGATCTTGCATTTTGATACTTTTGAAGTAATTTCTTCATTCGACGATCGAATTTAGGGGACTTAGATTCTAGCAGATTTACTGCACCTGGACTCACCGGTGGACACCACATTATTTCATTTCTCAATCTTTATCGAGTAAGACGGGCTCGGGAAGTATACAGACAATGCGCCAGAAAAGACTGTGCCTTCATGGTAACGTGTTTCTTCAACTGCGAGAGTCTAATTCATGACCGAAATAGAATTGAGGAGGTGCAGGTTGGAAAGAGGGCGTGACTGAAAAACGTTCATTTTGAGAGAATCAATAAAAACTTGATGAAAACCGCCAGAGGCGGACTTGGACGAGTTGACCTGACTGACTCGTTGTGAAGAAGATAGCAATCTCGAAATAGCCCAATCCGAGACGGAGGATGAAATTTGATTTTGAGCTTTTTCCGGCAATCACAGAGAATGCAGTTACGCCCTTTTCCACCCAACCCCTCAATTATAAGCACCGTGTTTGTAATAAACATATTTTAAAAAAGGCGATGGATTTGAAGTTAACAGACTCACAGAATATATTAGTCGCAGTAGATGTGTTCTCTTAATTTTCCGGAGTGGACCCCCCACCCCCTTTGAGGCAACTTGGAAAGAGTGAAATTCGCTTCAAAAGAGTGAATCTCACTCTTTCCGGAGTTGACGCAAAGGTGGATTCACTTCGAGAAATTTAGGAGCGTATAGGATTCAGAAAAAAGTTATAGAAGACACTTCCTACGTTGTTGAACTTACCACAGTTTTGCACTTAATCCTATGATGATCGCATTGATAGTACTATCTTTGGATAGTAGAAGGTAACACAGTAAAACGTGCTCTCTAAAACTTTTGGAGTGAAATTTTGACTCAAAACTTGGAGTGATACTCGGAATGACCGAGAATGACTCATATTGGAGTAAAAATTTGACTCATAGGGAGTGAAACCACAGAAATATTACATTCGCTCCAAGCTCGAGTCAATTTTCACTCCAAGAGTCTAATTCGGTCACCTTCGGTTTCAGTGGCACCCGCCCATAAATGATGAATTATAGGAGGGATTTTCAAGCATCTCTCCAGAGATGCTTGAAAATATTCTCCCTCAATCAAAACAACCAATATTTTAGGACATAACGCGAGTATTGGTAATTTGATAATTGTGAGTGATTAGTATAGTGCAAATGAGTAGAAATCACATTAAATATTGGTACACGGTAACCTTCTGTTAAATATTCAAATACACAACGGGGTATCAATTTATCTGATTCGTAGAATTGACGCAGAACTCCAAGAATTGACGGTATTTGCTTGTCGTGATTTGGAAACGTCACGTTCCAATTCGTTTCAAACTTTGAATAACTTCTCAACAGTTCACTCGTGATCATAGTGCGATGGGTTTCTGGTTCATTTTGAAAACTGGATTAGATGCCCACAATTTACAGGTTCATTCAACACGTGACATCATACGTTTGAAATATCTGAAACCGTATATATTAAGGAAGTGCCAGAACTATAGAGTACGAATAACCATTTGAGCCAAGTAATATAATTCGATTCTACGAGAAAGCGCCCATAATTTGAGGGGAGGGAGGGGGCATGCCTAAGTTTTAGAGGAGCTCATTGAGACGAATTCTGCTGTATCTTGTCCAAAATTTCAGTGTGGGGAATGTATGAGCGATTTGAGTTTGTCCATTAAGCATACGCGAATATTTGTCAGGGCGCATACATGTTGCAATCGTTGACATGGTAACAGTAGAGCACGAGCAAGGAAGAATTGTGCAATCTCAACGTAGTCTAATGGTAGCTTTCAAACTTCGAGGGGGAAGACCAGGAGACGAACTTTCCCAAAATTTGTCTACAGTTTGATACTAGTTAGAATGTGAAAAATCTATTAGAGCAATGCAGTCAAGTGGGCTTCTTGTTAAGAGATAGAGACAAGAAAGTTAATATTTATCCATGACTTTTTGGTTCCCTCTCTCGACACGACGATAGTTTGACGCATCTACTCTGGATTTTTCATGTTCTACCTGGGACAAAAAAAAATACAAAGATCTTGGGCAAGATTCGCGATTCAGACCCCTGGCTCTTCCCTCGTGAATAAGTTTGATAAGACCAATCTTATAAGGTAAGTGTACCCAACTTGCCCCCATATGCCGATCTCAGAAATGGTCACTCGCGGGCCTTCCCACATATTTTTTTTACGTTTGTTACGTTAAAATATGAGAAAGTACGTAGTTTTCATCGACCCCGGATCATTTCTGCGTTTTTCAGAAAATATAAAGTCAGTTTTCCATTTTTCGTGTTTGCACGGCTAAGAAATCACGGAGGAAATCGCGTCCACTAAAACCGGTGCAAATTTATTTTCATTTGACCAATCTTAACTTACCTTAGCGCATTCGATTCCTTGTCTCAAGACCTTCAGAATCCGCTCTTCAGAGTTGCAAAATTCTTATTTTGAGCGATTTCATGTACAAAACACGGGGATGCTTGAGAATCTAGAAGGCCGACATCGGAGTGTACCCAAGCCCCCATATGGTTATCTCGGAAAGGCGTGCAGTATGGTTTTTTTTTACCACTCAGAACGTGTTCACCGCATCAATATAGGTCGAAAAACAGTGTTTTGGCCTTTGGGCCAGCTAAAAGCTACAAATGCCGCTGCACGGTGATCAAAACGGATCAAAGCGATTTTATGCACTTTATCGCCGATTCACATTGCTTTAAATGATGGGGGCAAGTTGGGTACACACTTTTGTAAACTCTCAAAAATCACCTTCTGGGAGAATTAAAACAGCTCGGCTCCAGTTCATTCAAATTGGACGTATCTTAGCTCATTTTGAAGGTCTTGAGACAAGCTTTAAAATGAGTTGAGGTACGTTGGAAAATATTGAGATTAGTCACAATTATTAAGAAAATGGCTTAATGGGGGCAAGTTGGGTACACTGACCTTAATTCATTTTTCCCGCCCATCAAATTTTTCATCACAATTTTGATCCACTCAATGGCATCAGACCTCATCTCAAATCAATTTTGAGATCACACAGGTTTCCTCTCTTCATTGCTAAATTACATACAGTGATACGAATTACGTGATTTAAGCCTCTAATGAAATCTGATTATTGATACAGTAATTTGTAACTAACAATCCAATTATATCATTTCATCAACAGCCTGTCGGCGGAACATTTAAACGTATTTCAAAATGTACAACTGCTACCTGCAATTATGAATCGCAAATAATTTGAGCTAGTTACAAGAATCATGCCATTCCAAAAAGAAAAACTCTTTCCTCTGAGCCATTAAGTTATTGCGATTAATATTAATTGCCTCAATCGATTTCAAAGATTAAGACGCATTTGAGCTACCATACCTGCTTATTCGGATGTTTTGAGTTGTGTCTCGCGTGAGCCGGCACTTCATTCAGGTGTAAAATTTCTGTTATATCTTTGAAATTTGAGTTTTTTTTGAAGTTTTACATCCACATCGTATGCGGGAGTACGAGAGGAGATAATGGATTTGCTATACCCGGTTCTATTTCATCTATTGCATCCTGCAATCGAGCAAGTTAGTGCCAGAAAGTTCCAGAGCTTGAACGAAGTGGCCCAAATTTTTTTAGAGAAATATTAGAATGAAAGAAGGTTTCAGGCGAGTGCAGTGAGAATAGCCATGTGCACTAAGGGTAGTAACATTCACTTACAACTATAGAGACAAATGTCCATTCAGCTTCGATCGCGTGGAAAAAGTTAAAAACGATTTTGACGAAGATAAGCCTCGCTGGATATTGGAACCCGAGTCGAAAAAAACATGCAGATTTCAATTCAAACCTTCTGAATCAGAATGATTAAACTCTTGTCACAAGATAACAGCGTATGTTCATTCTGCAATTTGGGGCTCACTATTCACATTTCTCTACCTGTATCAAAAAATGGAAAACTTAAAATGAGAATAATATCGATATGTGAGATGAATCACTTTTGCTGTAATTAGTGCATAGCCATGGTCCGATTCATAAGTGCCATACGTGTAACCACTCAATTATTCCTATCTGCTACTTCACGGTCAATCTTGAATGATTCTAATTCAAGGCACATCTCACATTCTAATTTCACAATCCATTGATAGAGCTCTTCAAGATGCTTGGCAAAAAGACACGATAGTATTTTGTGTTGCCGACTTTGAGGCGCCGAAGAGTTTTTTGGAATCTCCAGTGTCACGATATACGATGATAGTGAAATAATGTCAAAATTGTTCAAATTCAGGTTGCAATGGAAGTTTCAAATGTGATGAGCATGAATACGGATAGCAATACGAGGACTGCTGTGCAACAATTCTACAGTGGCCAGAATGTACTGATAACTGGTGATACGATTTTCCCATTTCATTGTTAACATGAAGAATGTTATTTCTCGTCTGATGGAGTGGATATTTCCTTGTCTTATCTGCAGGAGGTACTGGATTCTTAGGGAAGCTATTGATTGAGAAGCTTCTAAGAAGTTGCCCAGATATATCGTCTATTTATGTGTTAATCAGAGCCAAAAAAGGTCAAGATGCACATCACAGGCTGGATCTAATGCTCGACGACATGGTATGCATAGAATTTCGCATATTGAGACACCAGTACCGATCTAGTTTCTTAAAGGTCGTCTCGTGCCTTGGTGGAAATGTGAGAATTTTTCTGGTCATCTGTGCAATATATAGCTTTAGTAGCAATGCGTAGCAAAGCAACCTGGACAATTTGCCCAAAAAATTCTCACCATTTCTACGGGGGTGATAAATATCTTGTAACGGCTGCTCGGGATCAGAGTACACCAAACTCTTTTTTGGAAAGGAGGAGAATTTATTTCATAATTGATCGCACAATTGGCACTGTGATGAGAAACCATTCACAGAATTATCCAAATCTTTGAGACAATCTTTAGCTCAGACTAGATGATGAGACTTGCCTAGATCACAGACCTCAGAAACATGCGTTGATTGAAAAATGAAGCTCGCCAAGAAGAGTCTCCAACTCAAAGCATGAATCAAAATGGAATTGCAGGAATGATCTCATTTCATCGCCAGATGGTGATTTTGGAGCAACTGCTCGAGCATTCGAAGGTGGCAGACCATGACTTCAAAATTCAAGTTTTACTCCTCGGTTTTATAAGTTTTTTTAGAGACAAGCCGTAGAACTAAAAATGTATTATCATCCAGGTTTTAGAAACTTGGATTGTCAAACCTATTTCTGTTTGGTTTTGAAGACTCTGCATAGACCAAGAATCGTTTCTGCAAGTATGAGGGAGCTTTAAAAATAAGCCCGATTAATCCATGATTTAGTGGGCTTACAGTTGATATCATCTGAAAATGACCTACATTTTACTTCAAATTTGACCTCACCTCGATTGAGGGAGTTCATGAAACAAATGAGGTAGTTCATCTCCTTGGACGAGAAAATAACGATGGGTTTGGTCACGATTTCTCCATGGAGTTAATTTTGTCACAATCTTTCTATTCCTAATCGAAATTGGTCAGAGAACAGTTTCGGATACTTACAAGGAGCACCCATGGGTTGTGGGGCACGGATTTGGCTGCGAAACTCCGGGAGTAGTCTCCTTTTACAACGAAAAGGTGAATACCAGAGCCGTAGTTGCAAATGCCTAACCGTTTTCCAGCTATAGCCCATGACATTAGCATTGCTCATAATGGCTCATGTTCAAGGGACCTATAGATGTATAGACATACTTGTAATGCTAATGTTATGAGCTGCAGCTCGAAAATGGTTGGGCATTTGCAAGTGTAGCTCTGGGTTTCATCTTTTCGCGGTAAAAGGAAACCATCCCCAGAGTTTCAGCGAAATCCGTGTTCCACAACCCCTGGGTGTTCCTCGTTAGTACCACAATTCACTTTTTGTAATCCCGTGTGATAACTCTGCCTTTGATTCACGGGTATGAGAAATTTTCCATCGATTTCCAATCGAAAGAAAATAGCTTATTTTGATGTATCATTGGTTGTAAATGTCAGAATTATTCTTTAGGGTGAGCAAAGATTGAGAATTAGTTTTTTCATCTTAATTTTTCGAATAGGTATTTGATCTCGTGAAAAAGGCAGAACCCAAGTTCCGGCACAAGGTAATAGCCATTTCAGGGGACTGCTCTTTACCGGGACTCGGTATTTCAGACGAGGACAGGAACCGTATACAACAACACGTCAATATTGTCTTCAACGTTGCCGCCACTGTCAGGTTCGATGAGAAAATTCGGCGAGCAGTCGCTATCAATATCAATGGCACAAAAGAAGTTCTGGATCTAAGCCGAAAAATCACGAATTTAAGGGTCAGTCTAAAGAATAATCTCTTTGATCCTTCCACGAAGTGCTCTATTGCAACCTAGTAACTTTTTAATGAAAATTAGAGCCTCGACAACCAGTGCTGGCTAATTTCACAAAAATTGTCTAGATCATCCCCGAAAATTTTTGGCTGAATGAGTACCATAGAGAACGTAATATTGCCAAAATTTCATGATATATACTGGCGCGTAACTGAGACGTATCGTAGAATTATTGCGTCTGCGCCTTATTGAATTAATTCTTCAGATTATTCTGATATCTAAACTTGAAGCTCCTTAGTAAATTAGCATTGCTCGAAGTGTTCTGCAAGAAGTAAATAAAATTCTTCGAAACCCTTTCCATTAACGACAAAGTATGTGGAAGTAATTGTACCGTCTATGATTTTTCCAGGTAATTATTCATGTTTCAACAGCATACAGTAATTGCAATAGAATGGATATCGACGAAAAGTTTTACGAGCCTCCATTAAGTGGTAAGCATAAAATACCAAAATCGTCGATGTAGCATTCTTGACTCCCAGATGAATACTTCAGCTCGCTGACATGTCTGTATGAAATTCCTAATACAGGAGACAATGCCATCAAATTAGTGCAGACATTGAACGATGAAAAACTCGATGCCGTTACTCAAACTTTGCTAGGAGATTTTCCAAACACTTACTGCCTCACGAAATGCGTTGCTGAACAAGTGGTTCAACAGTATGGCAGTGATCTGTGTATTGGGATCTTTAGACCAGCCATAGGTAAGTTTTTTCGCTATTGAGTTGATGATGACCTCTTCATCTAACGACGACGAATGAGCATTGGCAGAATCTGACCCGTTGCTCGCGGAGGTTACATAAAATTGGTCGAGTAATC